>VONZ01001931.1:0-82870 GCA_012976165.1 Labeo catla
CAGAAAGAGCATGCCATGAAGACATTTGATGAACTGGTTGATTCAAGGCTTACAGGATCTTCTCATGTATAATCTCCCAAACCATCATTTTCCTGTACAGTGGAATGTCACACTACAGAGAAACAGAGATGAAACAGAGATGAATCAAGAGCATAATAACATTTTTTTTAGAATTAATGGTGTTAACATAAATACTGTTCCTTGATCATGTACCTGTCTGAAAGTGAGCGGCTTTCCCTGAGAAAGGAAGTCTGCATATTTACAGGCAAAAACACCGCAGTCATTGCCATTCACCTGTTTAGGAATTGCCTAGACACAATTTTAAGCAGAACATTTTGCCTTAAAATGACATTTCAGACAAGATCCATATCATATCTCATATCATATATCTTATATCATATCTCATATAACATATCTCATCTATCGTATCATATCATATGGTGTCATACTTTAGTTCTCATTCGGCCGACAGTCCACCTGGAAGCCTCCAAGACACAGCCTTTCTTGACCCTGTACTCCTCTGCGATGTACTTTCTGTTAAATTAAACAGATGCACATCCAGATATTAAAAGATGAACAGTCAAACCACAAAATAACAGCAAAAATAAGGAGACACTCACAACAACATGTGACAGATCTCATCATGTCTCTGACCTACTGAGTCATAGCACTGTATGGTCTGGGATTTGAAATCAATTACCTGGTGGTAAGAAACAATATAGGCAACAAGTTAAAGACAAACTGAAAATCATAAATAGTGTTTTGCACTTTTCAAAAAATACATGTAAATATTAAAACTGAAAAATTTAAAAAGGCATCCTAATTCATAAATTACTTACAGCCAAAGCCCAGTGCACGCCTAGGTGCAAAGGAACAAAAACAAGATCAAAGAGAAAGAGATTCACAGATTTTGTCCAGTTCTTCACTGCGGCATGGCCTTCACCCCTCTGAAGCTTTGGGTAAAAGAAAGTGCTGAAAGAGAAGACTTTAAGGCTTCCCACCTGATCACAGTTTCTCTTCATCAGCAAGGACAAATAGAAGTTGATAATCTTAGAAGTAGAAGAGGGAAAAAACAAAATACAAAAAATAAAAAACAAAAAAACAACTCATTATTGGGAATGCTCATGATCATCAATAGTCTGATTATATTGATACTGTTGGCAGATACTAGTGTGCAGCAATTTACAGATGAGGTACTCACCCCTGTCTTTCTTTCTTCAGTTCTAAAGAAATTTTGAGAAAAACATTTCAGGAATGTTGCCCATAGAGTGGACTTCTGTGGTGCCCGTGAGTTTGAATTGCCAAAATGCAGTTTAAATGCAGCTTCAAAGGGCTCTAAACGATCCCAGCCGAGGAAGCAGAGTCTTATCTAGTGTAACGATTGGTTATTTTCTAAAAATGTACAATTTTTAATCACAAATGCTCGTCTTGTCTTGCTTTTGCAATGCACATGCGTACTCTGTGTAATCCAGGTCAATACAGTTAGGTTATGTTGAAAAACTCCCATCTCATTTTCTCCTCCAAATTCAAAATCATCCTACATCACTGCAGAAGTACCCACCCAGTGTTTACAAAGTGAATGTGCAAAGATTAAACAGCCTTTACAAAAAAAAAGGTAAAACAGTGATGTAGGACGATTTTGATGTTGGAGGAGAAAATAAGATAGAGTTTTTTTAACATACCCTAACTGTCTTGAACTAGAGTGCACAGAGTACACATACGCATTGCAGAGCTAGACAAGATGTGCATTTGTGCTTAAAGTGTATAAATTGTATATTTGTTTAGAAAATAACATTGTTTCACTAGATAAGACCCTTCTTCCTCGACTGGGATCATTTAGAGCCCTTTAAAGCTGCATTTAAACTACATTTTGGAAGTTTAAACTACATAGGGAAAATTTCTGAAATGTTTTCCTCTAAAAAGTATTTATAACTGAAGAAAGAAAGATGTGAACAACTTGTGAATACATTACCTGTAAATTTTTGTTGTAGAAGTAAACTAATCCTTTAAGTAGCACACACCTACTAATCTTTCGGGTAACACTTTATTTAAAGCCCTTATGTCTAATGCATTATAAAACATAAATATAATGCACCTTATAATGCATTGTATGAATAACTGTAATCACGGTTATAGTACATTTCTATTCACTGAACACACCTTTACAAAGTATAGTGTTAGTCTGGTGTTACCATCTTTTGTATGCCAGCGCATCAAATGGAAATGAAGTACAGAAAACAGTAAAGATTTATAAGGTATGAGACATTATAAAATATATGTGAGCCTGGACCACAAAACCAGTCTTAAGTCGCTGGGGTATATTTGTAGCAATAGCCAAAAATACATTGTATGGGTCAAAATGATTGATTTTTCCTTTATGCCAAAAATCAAGTCAAGTCAAGATCATGTTCCATGAAGATATTTTGTAAAATTCCTACTGTAGATATATCAAAACTTAATTTTTGATTAGCAACATGCATTATTAGAAACTTAATTTGGACAACTTTAAAGGTGATTTTCTTAATATTTTGATTTTTTTTTTGCACCCTCAGAGTACATATATTCATACATCAATG
Source organism: Labeo catla (assembly GCA_012976165.1). Lineage (NCBI taxonomy): Eukaryota > Metazoa > Chordata > Actinopteri > Cypriniformes > Cyprinidae > Labeo > Labeo catla. The sequence continues at coordinate 2,577 of VONZ01001931.1, forward strand.
GAAAGCTTATTTATTCAAAATTTCGAAATTTGACTCTTATGACTAGTTTTGTGGTCCAGGGTCACATATATTTCTCAATGTTAATTGATTTCTCATTATTGTAAACCAATATTGATTCTTAAATTCCAAGAATTACTTTTTTAGTCTATGCTGTCTAGTCAAAGAACAAACAAAACATTGTGGTGTGCCTCACATACTATAAATTGCAAAAAGCTCAGTTTTTCCAATTTATTTCCAAATTTAAACAATACAGTGCTCTTCAATGTAGTGTGACAGATTGTGTTGGTATTTTATGCCAGAATCAAAATTAAATGGAAGTAGTACAGTGATGCATTATTCTCAAGAAGGCATTTGTCTTACTAAAGTAGGTCAAATTATTATTCTAACTCTTACCTTGTCGTTAAGCCAGCAACCCTCTTTCAGTGTGGCCAAGTCACTCTGCGTAATACACATTTTGAAGGCTGTGCTAATCACCAGGTTTGGGTTTTGTAGTGCCAGAATATCCTTCACCTCAGACGCCATGTCCTACACATGAATAGGGGAACTTTAAATTAAAAATAAGCTAAAATAACCTTGATTTAGAGACAGATTTTATTTACAAAATACATACATTTCACTGTCACATATCATTTTACCTCTGTCAGCCTGGGTAAGTGCTCACTATGGTACACATGAGATCACCTGTCACTATGTGTTATTGTGGTTGCTTTTGTCATTTCTTCTCTGGATGGATCCACATCACATGCCTTTTTTATGTCAAGACAAAAGCACAAAACAACTTGATAAATTTTGAGTTTTTTAGTAAGAAAGCACAGAGGATAAAGTGGTGTATATTACCTGAACAGAGCTTTTGTCCATTTCTGTGTCTTCTGTCCTCTGGGACTCTGGGATATTTGTTTTGGATTTTTTATGGAGATTTGCATCTTCTGATAATGAAATTAACTGTATTAAAACATCACATTTACATTAATTTACCTTAACATGAAAATTCTCTCATCCTCATGTTAACCATTGGAATGTGAAATTAATTAAATTAAAACATCACATTTACATGAGAAAATAAACAAAAGCATTTAAAAAAAATAATCATAAATGGATTCCAGCACCAGGTACTGTACGAGAGAAAATGAACTGCTCACAAAATGTTAAACAGGGAAATAAGTTTAGTACATTAATTTACCTAAAGATGAAGATTGCCATCCTTTACCCACTCTCATGTTAACCATTGGATTACAAATTAAGATTTTAACTTTAATATTTTCCCATCATTTTTGTCCATCTATTTAAAGTCTATGAAATCAAAATCCTCACATAAAAAGTACATAAAATCATCCAATATTTCTGAAGATACACAATCAAACTGTGATATGAAAATATAAAATAATTTCATTTGATCAGTGTTTACGTGAATAAAAATCTAACACACACGCACGCACGCACACGGAATGCACCAATTATGGTACATGAACTTCACTGACTTATGATTAACCATATACTGTACTATATCTGGGTTTGGAAAAACATGAGGGTGAGAGAAGTTTCATTTTACTGTATTCCTTTAAAAAAAACAAAAAAAAAACAAAAAACAAAAACTTTTTAACAACCATTGTATATGAATAATAAAAACAAAAAGTCAAACATACCTTCATTTGCATTTATTGGCACTATTTTTCTTTTCCTGGATGTTTTTGCTTTTACTTTTTTCAAGCGACTTGGTAAAGCTCTAAGGTTTTTCTTGACAGATTCTTGTTGCTGGAGAACCAGGCCATCTTCCTTGGGTAAACTGGATTTCAGGGTCTCACAAAGATCGTGAACAACTCTGGAAGCATTCTTGATAGCTTCTTTATCAGTGCAAATATAGGATATGTCATGCAAAGTCTTGAGCTGTTCACGTAGATGCCGCTGATCTACTGCTACTCGTGATGACTGTGATTCACTGCTGTATGTCTGCTTCCCTGTGGATGGTACAGGACTATCAAAAACTTCAGAGAAGAGGTCTTCTTGAGTGCTGATTTCATTGCTCTGAGGATCTTGTGTTAAAGCAACGTTGAAATCCAGAGTTATATATGGGCTTTGACGGTACTCTGGGCTAAGGTCAACCCATGTTGTGTCAGTATGCCTAAAAATGGCAAAGAAATGCTTGCATGGTAAGAACGTTGTTTTGAAGAGGATTCACATGATGGGTATTTTTCAGAGTTACCAAGTTCTACTTTGTACCATGCAGAAGTTGTCTCACTCTTGACCTTAAATGATTCCTTTCCAAGCACCTCTATGTGCTCTTTGGAATAGCTGGAAGCTGCCTTGATACTGTTCAAGCAATGTTTGATAAAACTTCTGGGTCTGTCTTTCAGGAAAGCTGGAACAGCTGGATTGTAGGTCTTGCATTCGCTACTGTAGATGAAGTTGAGTCTACTGTATGACAGCAACTGCTCTGGGACAAATTCACATACTAGTGTTTCAAGCAGAGATGAAAGACTTCCTGTGGTAGAAAATTTGAGGTAGAAGCTCTTCAATGATTTATTGAGTGCCTCAACTCCGTTGTTGGTGGTGACTGCCACAGAGAATCCATGCAGTGCATAGGCCCTACACCACCTCTGGAAAACAACAACAAAAACATTACCTTGATACAAGTAGGTTCTGAAGAAAGAATTGGACATAAGTAAATAATCACAAAGAGAGTGGAAGTGCTCTAAATGCCTGCCTGTCCTTTTACCTTCTACCTGTCTCAATGTACAACACTTGAACATGAAATGTGGAATTCAGAACATGTCCAGTGCAGTACCTCACCTCCCGAACACATAACCACCTTCTATCAGCATAATTTCTCACTTCAAGGGATTTGTAAACTTTGCTTTCCTTCAGTCTTTCAACCTCCCTATCACAAGATGATTCACTTGGGGCGCTAGCTATGTCACGAAGGTGGTCAAGTAGTTCTTTTTGATCAGAGGGGGACAACTTGATCTTGGCTGTCTGGGAGAGTACAGGGGAGATTAAAAGTCATTGGAAAAGTGGTACAACTTAGCTGTATTTTATAATTTACTTTACACTTGAAAACATTAATAAAATAATGCAAATGCACTTGGACACCTGCTTTTAATAAACAAGCTTGGCTATTCCAACAAAGCCACTGTGCAGTGCAGATTCAAGATTTGTCCACACAGAAATTACTGGTATAGCCAAACCTGTTAATTAGACAGGACTGCCCACATACTTTGGGCCAAACAGTGTGCGTAAACTGTATCTTATATCTGTTATTAATAAATAAATAAATAAACTTAGTCTGTACTGGTGTAATGCTAATCATGAGTAAAAACAGCAACCAATGTAAAGATTAAAACTTTTATGTTACCATGAAGACTTTCGGCTATATATACACAGAAGTATATTTTAAATGCAGTGCAATATTTTATATATTTTAAATGCAAGTTTACTTCATCCATACCTTGCCTTGTCCATCGGATCCAAGCTTGCTCACGATGGAATGAGCATAGATACTTCTGAGAATTTGGAAATACATGTTCCAGAGCTTGGTATTCTTGTTGCGAGTAATCAAGCATGAAGAATTTTGGTTCCCAATGCTGATTCCACTGTTTCACAATGTTAAGGGCTTCGGTTATTGCAGCAGTAGTCTCATTTTCACAAATAAACTCAGCAATGGGTTTGTATCCAACATTTGTCCGAACAACAAGAAGAAACAAGGGCAATGCATATTTGGTTGTTCTGTAAGTTGCATCAAGAAGGACCATATCTCCATAGCGCTTAAGTAACTCTTGTTGTTGTGCATTCTGATGAATAAACAAGAAAGTTTCTTGTGAAGATGTTATCTCTTCTGTGTCGATACACTCCAAATCAGAGTCTTCTGCGTCTGGAAATCCTTGTTCTTCCACTTTCACTTCAAACTTCACAGCTGTCTGCTCAATGTTGTTCTCTGTACATTTCCGAAAGAAAAACATGGCACTTGGATCTGTTAATTTCCATTCATCAATTTTTTTTTCTACCTGCAGTTGATCAAAGCCAGAATATTTTCCAGAAACTAATGCATGATGCACATGGTTTTGGATAACATGGCTTGAAGGGTAGTACGATGGGTCTTGTGGATGTGGTACAATGCTTCCCATCTCTGAAAGCTCTTTCTGGACAAAGGTTTTCAGAACCTTCTTCAGGAAAGGGACTGAGGTTATTCCAAGTGAGACATATTCCTGTATTTTGTCACGTACCATGTAATGGATGTTATTTGAGAAATGACAGTTTTGTGAAGTGTTGTGGTTTTTGTGTGCTTCTGCCAAAGGTATTTTGACATGGATAATCTCTGAAGTGATGGTGGCGTTTCCTTTTAATGACTCCAGAACACCCTTAATTGCCGCTTGTTTTTCAGTCCTAGAACTTGTTTTAGTCACAGCAAACTGGTCATATCTGTGAAAAACAACACTGTTTAATGCCTATTTGATGAATATCCAATATGTTCAACCACTCCTATATGAGACAACACAAGAAATATGCATTTCATCATTAAATAAATAAATAAAAACTTTAAAGCAGTGGTCAATTATAGCATTATCTTGGGTGCGTGTTTTTAAAGAGTCAGAAAAAAACAGAAGAAGAAACATCAGCATTTGTCAAAATAAAAACTGGGGCACTAAGCAAAAACAGTTGATAACCACTGGGTTATATGCATATGCATGCACAAATTTGTGAAACAGTTCCAAAAAAAAAAAGACTCATCAGTAACTTTCAATCTGAAATGTATTCTAAATTTACAGGAAAATGTAGGAACAAAAAAAAAACAAAAACACTTGTTGGCCTTATAAACATGTTAAGATGAAACTTTGTAAGCATAAGAAAAGGTACGTTATAGCTCAAGCTGTGAAGCAAACATGCATACAGCTGCTAATCAGAGGTCTGTAATGTCTGCATAGTAGGTGTTTATTGTGTTGTTTGTGATGCTGTTTGTGGCATTGCTAATAGATCTTGCTGTGCATGTTCTCGTTTTTATTAAGTGTCATGTTTGCTGAGAGTTACAAAAGAAAAGGTGTGCTAAATGCCCTGATATGTACATGGTTTTGGTGTGGTTTTTGTAAATTATTTACCTCAGGCACACAGTTGCTTATTTAGAAAACTCAGAATTCATCAACATTAGAATGAGGTTAAGAATAAATTCATGTACATTGTGTGTACATTGAGAAATTTAAATGTGCAAATAAATATGAATTGTATACACAATTATTAGTGAATGAGACTCACTATTCCCACTGTTTTAAAGCTATTGTATTCAAAGGATTAATAAATATTGAGTATTTTTTTAAAAGAGAAACTGCTTTTTATTTCACCTAACATTTTTGCATATCTTTCCATTTTAAAGATGTGCTCCTGTCTACATATGTATGCAGTATATTAAGCCATGCTAATGTAATGCTTACCTTACTACATATCGGACGTAAAGTTTTGCTGGGCAATCCACTTTCTTGCTGTTTTGAATATGGAACCTTTTTCTTCTTGTGTATTCATGTTCAGTATGCTGGAGAATTAAAGAAAATAAACCTTTAATTGCATATTTTTGGAGCCAGACACTAGCATTTATTTGTGAGTGAACAAATATACAATGTTACAAGTTCACATGAGTTTAATGATGCATGGAGGTTGTGTTAATGTGAGATAAGACATTGTTTTGTAAACACGTTATAGATTAATATCAGAGCCAAAAAAATAAAATAAATAAATTAAAAAATTACAGCCAAAGTTCAATCATTGGAGTCACATGGATTACTCTAGTGATGCCTTTACTATCTTTCTGGAGTTTGAAAGTGGTAATTACATAGCTCTTAATGGAGGGTCAGAGATCTCTCAGATGAACAAAAGTCTTGGAGTAATTAATGACAGAATTGTCATTTTTGGGTAAACTAACCATTTAACAAAACTTACATTTGTTGTTTCATACTGTAATTTCTATGACTAAGTTTCTAAACATGAGAAGAAATAAGAAAAACACTGTTGGTGTGCTCAAACTTTTGTTGGGTAGTGTAAAACTACATTTTACTTCTTTAGCATAAGGGGTGTCCAATCCTGAACCTGGGGGGCTACCTTACAGAAAAGTTTATTTAGAGCCCTAAGCTGTGATTGCTTATATCAGCTAATAAAGGTCTTCAAAAAATCACTAAAATCACTAAAATCTGTGGCAAAGTGGCCCTCCAGGAACAAAAATATACTTCCCGCCCTGGATTCATTAACAGTGTGGTTATCAAAATGTATACCGATACATACCAAATCATCTGTTGTGGGTGTCTTCTTGTAGTTTTTTCCGTGCTGACAAGCATATATCACTCTTTTTTTTTTTTACAGAGAGTGGGACGTATTCTGAGTAGTCTTCAACTCGCCATAGACATCGTGGTGTCACTTTCTGTTTTTTGTTACCGTCATCAGACCTGTTATGGGGAAAAGACAATTAATATTCAAAATGAATTAATACTCAAAACAGAAAATTACAGGACGAGCACAGCATTAAACAAATAATGTAATTATTAATAGAAAACTGCAGTGATTAATGTACTGCTCACTGTAAGTTCATGTTATCTGCTAAATGTTTTAAATAATGTTAATAAATGAGGTCTTACTGTAAAGATTTACCCTCTACTACATATCTTCTTACACTGCATATTTTTCTATACAGAGTTATACTGTTTTTGTGTTAATGTGTTTTTTTGTAGTGAATCTGAAACAAGACAAATTCCTTATATCATGGCAAATAAACTTCACAAGGTATTTCCACAACAGAAATATTTCCTATTAGAAGAAAACATGCAATAAATGTAAAATGTTAAATTACCAGACAGTGTAAGATGTGCCAGATGCACGCTTGTGGCTTTCCAGTAGATGTCGAAGTTCTTCGTCTGAAGAAACAATTCCTGTTATGTACTCTTCGGATGAAGTACATATTTTAAAATATGACGGTAGCCAGTCTGTAAGAAAAGTATATTATTTTGAAGAGGTTCATACTTTCGTCTACATGATCTTTTATTCTTTATAATCACTCGGCATAATTGTGGAAACATGCATTTATACTGTATATAAAAACACCAATTAATTAACTAATTAATGAATTACTAAAATTAACCATGGTTTATTACAGTAAAAGTGTGGTAATCGTGTTTTTTTATTTATTTATTTATTTCCCGAATTGATTACCATTTGTATTACCAGTTTTACTACAAATACCACAGTTAAACTATGGTGAGTTTGCCACAAACATTATTATGCTATGGTTACCAACACCCTGGGGTTTTGTTGTTGTAAAACCATGATTTAACTTTGATAAAGAGACGGGCTAAGCTATCGAAGGTTACTTAAGATTTTACATTTCCTCTGGTTTCTTATTTGTTTTCGAAAATCGTTTAAATGTAAGATTATAAAACACACACACAAAAAAAATAACCTGTATGACCTGGTTTGTTCTTCATTATCGCAGATATGCTTTCCTCCCTCATCATCCATCGGCGCTCATTCTGGGATTGAAAATGCCCGCGCAAAAAAACAAACCAACAAACAGTATACTGCGCATGATCGGTGACCTCTTAATTAATTGTTTTTTTTTTTTTTGGAAAGGGGGCGTTTTTCCAACGCCTCCTAAAACGCCCATTTTACGTGGTGGTGATGGAACCCCTGGAATTTAGTGAATGCCCAGCAGACACAGCTCACTTCAGAAATTCAGTGTTGCTGTTCATGGTGAGTCATTATGTCTTGTTTTTCTTTAAATCACATCACTTAATGTGTTTAGTTATATTTTTTGCTGCTGACCAACTTAAATGTTTTTTTGTAAATATAAACAAATCTTTATTTAGAAGTCTGCAACAGAGGAAAAATAAAAGTGAAAAGGTTATATAATAACCAAATAAACCAAATAAAGTTTTAGCAAGTTTCTTTTGCAAGTTTCAGCTCATACATCTTTGGAGTAATCTTGCTTTAACTAAATGCCCCTCAAGAAAAACTCAGCACCCCCCTTTCAAAAATATTGCTTTCAGTGTGGGAAGAGTATAACTGCAGCCTGGAGATCTCCAAATGGGGGTGGGAGCTCCAAAATAGGCGTGGCTTCCTCCTATTGACAGAAACATGACACGCATGCACAATTTTTCACCCCAATCAACTTTAGCGCAAACTCTAAAGAATCTGGTGAGTTAGATGAGGGAGACATGCAAAATGTGCAGTGGTGCCTCCAGGACAGGTTTGAAAACCACTGAACTAGAAACATGTTTAATTTATAAAGTTTTATTTTGAAATGTAAGTCAGTACCAAATAGCTGAAGCCAGAGCCAATGGTGAAACCTCGCCTCATTTTGGAGTTCATTTCCCATTTTGGATATCTCCAGTCTGTAGTTACTTGTCCAGCACATTGTCACAACACCCTTTTAATGTTTTAAAACAAATTATAAGTAAACTATTTGTATTTCTTAAAAAAAATGTTGTTTCAATTAATGTTTTGCAAGATAGAACCATATAATTCCAAGTGGAAAATGACTTTTTAGAATTATAAGGTTCTATCTGCATTTGGTCTGTTCCCAAAATCCCCATTTCAAAATTTGAGAGGATTTTGATATTGTACATTTAGAATACATTTAGAGTGTCTGTCATTTTCATGTAGGAATTTTTGCTATATGGAATGCAAAAACTTTAAAGGTCAATATCTGAAAACCACTCAGAATGCAGATAGAACCTTATAATTCCAAGGCATTGCAGAATTGGATTGGAGCATGTAGCAACTGTCCCTTCATACAGATATCTAAATGTTTCACTCTGTTTCGGACTTTGAAATTTCTATTGTCAACTTCAATATATGATCCTTCAAAATGATCTCTTCAGCCTCTTCTCCATGACATGGCATAGCAACTGACTTGAGAATTTAGCAACTTGTTTTCTGTTTTCATTTCTTATAATCTTTTCTTAGTTACCTTGTATGAAGCAAAAAGAGCTTGAAGTGCATTAGCAACTTTTCCTTCTTTGTGTTTAGGCATTTTGGAACAATTTTTTTAAATTGAGACATAGCCTACTCGTATGAATCATCTGCCATTCTATCCCATTAAACATTCCTACTGAGCCGTGCTTAGCAATGTATTTACTATCAACTCTTCCATTTTCACAATCATAATAAATTGTCTTCAGCAATTCAGTAGGCATTATTCCTTCACTAACTGAACGTCATCTAGTTAATTTAAGATACCTGTTAGTCTAATTATTCACAGCTCCTGTGCTTTGAATGGGTTTTTGGGTGCTTCAAGTTTTAGGTTATATTTTTAAAACCATTTACTTAGCCACAGTATGTCGGGCAAATCAACACTGCTTTTGGGCTTTAAACTTCACAGAGTCACAGTGCGTCAGACTCACTATGAGCTTAAATTTTAAGGGTATTCTCATCCAAATTGGAGGAAAGGTTAAGGAATTGCAGCTCTTTAATATGTACCTCCCCCCTTTTTCAAGGGGCCATGAGTAGTTGGACTGTTGACTCAAAAGCTGTTCAGACAGTTGTGTGCTATTCCTTCATTTTTTCTACATCAATTGAGTAGGTAAAAGGTCTGGAGTTGATACTAAGTGTGCCATTTGTATTTGGGAGCTGTTGCTCTGAACCCATATCATGCGGTCAACGCATGCAAGTAAAATATACAATTGTTAGGCTTCAAAAACAAAAGAGAACCATCAGAGAGATAGCAGGAACATTAGGAGTGGCCAAATGAACAGTTTGGTACATTCTGCGAAAAAGAAAAGACCACACTGGTGAGTTCAGCAACATAAAAAGGCCTGGACAATCACAGAGGACAACAGTGGTGTATGATTGGATGATCCTCTCCATGGTAAAGAAAAAACAGTTCACAACATCCAGCCAAGTGAAGAACACTCTCCAGGAGGTGGGCATGTTACTGTCAAAATCTACAATGAAGAGTCAAGACTTCACCAGAGCAAATACAGACCACTTCTGGAAAAGTATTATTTGGACGGCTGAAATTAAGATCAACCTGTACCAGAATGACAAGAAGAAAAAAAAATCTGGAGAAAGCTCATCTGTGAAAAATGGTGGAGCAGTGTGATGGCATGAGCATGCATGGCTTCCAGTGGAGCTGGTTCCCAGCAAGCAATAGCCGTCATTTCACCGTCTTGGTTAACTATAGACCCGATATAGTCCGGCTATGTGTGACCCCCTTCTAGCCCAAAACCCTTGAATTTTGATACATGTCATTGTTTTGGCAAAATAACTTGAGAGATGTATGATATTCCATCACGTAAGCAAAGTGAACAGCGTTTACAATGTGTTTGATTTAATTTCTTTGACATGTTCTATGTGTAGTCTGTTTGTAGCCTAGATTTAGCTCGTAGTCAGACCGGATATATGTAGCCCACTCATAGTCAAATCTGATTCATTGTAGTTTTTCAGGCAGTGCATGAGATGGTTGATATACCATCGTGTTTGCGGTGTCAATAATATCTACTAAGATGTCAGTGTCATTTCATGACATGATATATATGTAGCCACCTTTTAGCTCTGAGTTGGATGGGCTATGTGCAGTCTGCTTTTAGCCCAACCGGCGAAATCGAGGCAATCAGTGTCTAATTTTAACAGCTTGGCTTTTATTTCATTATTTTATAGCATTATTAAATAATGCATTATTAATTATAACAAAATAATGCTAATTTAAATGTTTGAAAAGTTTAATTGCATTTAATAATATGATGTCATGCATTCCACAGGCTGTTAAGTGTAACATTCATACACATTATACAACATAATTTGACTTTCTTTCAATTTATAAATAAATATGCAATAACAATTCCCAACCGCTAGATGGCAATTGTCGCCCTACTGAGACGTGACTACTGGCAACGCGAGACTTGAAAGTTAGTAGAGATCACTGTTGCAAGATCCCGCGATAATTCCGCCGTTTTGAATTTTGTTTTTACACGAGAGAAGGAGATGAGTTTACCTGTGGGAAATCAACGGGCAAACAACAAACGATAAAGGACTTTCCTGCTTGGTCTTGTAAGTATATGTGTTCATTGTTTATCTATACTTTATTTGTTATCATGTGTAGGAATCGTGACATTTTTGTGAAGGGAACAGATCATAGATGATAGTGATCCCTATGGACTAGACCCCACTGTACAGCATGTATGTGATCAGAGGATTCATTGCAAAATTTAATAGATAATAGAGTGAAAGTTCATTTGTATGTGTTTACAAACTCAAGCGATTTTAAAACAGCAAAACAGCAAACAACAGAACAAAAGTTTTCATTAATCTATATTAATTTGTACAGTGAACACACATTCAGACGAATTTGACAAATTGAGGAGGAGTTTCTACATCTGGAAAAGCTGCTAGAGAAGATCCGGGCAGCAATGGTGTAAAAAAAAACAAAAAACAAAAAAACAAAACAAACAAACAAAAAAAAAAACAGACAAACAAACAAAAAAATCTCTCCAAAACAACATTTCCTCACTAGAGCTCTAATCTTTGACAAAGTCAATCATTTATTTTAACTATAATATTGAATTTATGACTGAACAATGGCTTGTTACATACAGAGAAAGCATGAGCTAATTGGATAGAATATCTTTGTTATTGTACAAGTACAATAAGATTTAGTTTGAAACTTACAAATTGATACTAAAGCTCAAAAATAAAAATGATTTCAAATTGCAATATAAAATGTTAAATTATAAAAAGTTTGTACCAGTAATAAAATAGTGCAAATAGCTAAGATGTGCAATGCAGCATTAAAACCTAACCGATACAATCAGAAGACATAATGTAATAAAAACGGTAGGGGTGAATAATTATTCCATGTACGTTTAAGGTTAAAGTATGTACTGGGTTACATTTTAGTTACAGCAGCATCACTGTGTTGTTATGAAATTAGTTGTGCCAGACAATTTTGGACACTTTTACACTGACGCATATAATACTACCTGTCTGACATTGGCATGTGTTATTCAGGTGTCAAAGTCGTGCAGAATTGAATGAAGAAACCTCAAAGACAGTGCCAGAAGGAAGCTGGAAAGGTAAAGCCTTCAAAGTGTGCCACATTAATCAAACATTGTGGTGTCAATACTTAATAAGTTACAGCGCAAATCAGAAATGTAAAAAATAATTCCTTTACTGGTCATTTTGAAATGTCAGTGAACTTTGTCCGCAATTGTTAACCAGCTCAATCTGTATTATATTTTAGGGTTTTAAAAATTCCCTCATGTTCCCTCATATTCAGACCTTTCTCTCTCAGTTCTCGCTCATAAAGCTTTTCTTATGCTATTTGTTTTTTCTTATTTTGCAGATGCAGTGATGAACAACTTGTACCTGAGTTGTACTTGAGGAATGCAGTTGGGAAACATTTTATACAAGAAAAAAAAACAATAATTAATAATTTCCTTTGAGTTCACTGTTGGTTGTTTTATTTGTTAAAATAAGTAAACCAACAAATTGATTAATCTTTTTTTAATCTAATTTTTTTTTTTTTTTAACGTTGTCATTTATCCGCAATGTTTTAATGTGAAGTGTGAAAACATGCTCTTGATTTGTACTATTTATTTATTTTAAATATCATAAGGTATTTAATATATTATTATTATTATTATTATTATTATTATTATTATTATTATTAGTATTAATATTATTATCTTAAGTTATTATCTTAAATTTCATATTTTTATCATAATATTTATATTTGAGTGTAACGCGTTTATATTTTATTTTGTCATTAATTCTTTTGCATTTTTATAATTTTGTGTTGTCTTAAGTTGTTAATGTTATTTTTTCTTAATAAAAGCTGTATATGTAGTTTGTTTGGATGGATGGCCATTTTGTTGTGTTTTAGATGTGTATATAGGCATTCATTAGCTGTCTGTTTGATGACTAGTCTATTATTGGACTATGTTTAGACGTCTATTAGATTTTCACTGACAGCCCAGATTCAGTCTTGTTTTAGTCTAAACGCAGATTCACTGTCTATTAGACATTCAGATGTATTCGTTTAATAGTGGTCTAAATGATGTCTAGTCTATTCTAGGTCTATGTTTAGACGTCTATTAAATTTTCACTGACAGCCCAATGACAACCTTATTTTAGCCTAGACGTCTGGGCTGTGTTTCAATGGCTAATAGACGTTTTTTAGACCAAAAATTGCTTGCTGGGTTACTAGTGCTTATTGATGATGTAACAAGACAGAAGCAGCTGTATAAATTCTAAAGTGTATATGCGTTCACATATCGCATCTTTTGCGTGCTGAAGTTTGTTATTTCAAATGTAGACGTGCGGCAGCAGCGCTCATAATGGAAGAGACCCGCTCGTTTTTTTAGGCGCGTCTGCGCCACATCAGGATGAAAACCTCTAAACTGTTCAGAATGCTGCAAGCGCACCGCGGGTCATGTGACAAGAACCAAACAATTAGCTTCATCCTTTCCCATAACAACATTGAAAGCTCAGCAAGATGGAGAAACAGCTGATCATAGCTGCAGAGGGATAGCCATTATTAAATAAATTAAGTAGCAGAGCTACAGCAAGCGATTTTTAGTGTTATAAATCCGTTTGTCCTTTGATGAAACTTCCTTTTTTTTTCTCTTTATTGTTACAGATGGAGGGTCAGTGTCTGTGATGGAAGGAGATTCAGTCACTCTACAGACTGGCATTAAAACAAAACAACAAGAAAAGATTGAGTGGTATTTTAATGGCTTTCAAATAGCTAAAATCACCAGAGATCTTCATTATATCTGTACAGATGTTCAGTGTAAAGATGCTGATGAGAGATTCAGACACAGACTGAAGCTGGATCATCAGACTGGATCTCTGACCATCACAAACACCACAATCACAGACTCTGGACTTTATCATCTACAGATCCACAGCAGAAGAGGCAAAATCAGGACAAAGATTTTCATTGTTGCTGTATCTGGTGAGTCATTATGCTTGAAATCAAGTTTAGTTTGATGTTAATGTGTTTAGTGATGTTTTTTTTTTGTTTTTTTTTTTTGTTCAGTGATATTAGTTCTTTTCTTTTTATCGTTAATTCACATAAAGAATATAGATAATTTTTTCACAAACTGAAAAAAATGGAATTTGCCGATGTAATTATAAATTAAGTTCAATATGATTTTAAAGTTTGGTTGTTATTATTATTATTTCTTTTTTAAAATTTTGGAAACAGTGCCTAGTTACCTTCAAACATGATGCTTGGAATTATTATTATTATTATTATTTTTTTTTGCCATTATGGTGTATGGAGTGTAGATTGATGTGAAAAGAAAATAATTTAAAGCAGTTAAACATAAGGCAGCAACAAAATAAAAAAAAATAAAAAAAAAAAAAATGAAGGGTGTGAATACTTTCACAAGGCACGGTATGTATATATATATATATATATATATTCATTCGTTCATTAATTTGTTTGTCCATCCTTCTGTCAAGTGTTCCCTGTTCTGTGTTTTGGTCCTTTTAAGTGACGTAATTTTGTGGGTAATATTCATAACGGGTAAATGGTTTCTTCTTCAGGTTTTCTTGGTGTCAGTGAAGATGGATTATCAGCATTTGTGATGGAGGAAGATTCAGTCACTCTACACTCTGATATTAAAACAAACCAACAGACTGTTATTAAATGGATTATGAATGGCATTCGCATTGCTGTAATCACTGGAGATCTTCGTTATATCTGTACAGATGTTCAGTGTAATGAAGGTACTGAGAGTTTCAGAAACAGACTGAAGCTGGATCATAAAACTGGATCTCTGACCATCACAAACATCACAATCACAGACTCTGGATTTTATCGACTAGAGATCATCAACAACACCAGTAAAAATACATTTGGTGTTGAAGTCCATAGTGAGTTATTAGGTTTTAAAGCAAGTTTTGTACATTTAAAACTCATGTTTACATGAGTTGCTTTTAGAATATTTATTTTGTGTTCCCGTTTTACATGTTATAGTACAGTACATAGATCAGTTAGTGGCACGCGTTTTTATGTCCCCACGTGACGCCATCCAATGTCCCCTCCAGAATTTCATGTATCAGCATACAGTTGGTCTTCAGAACGCTGTCATATACAGTTTTGGGTGTTTCATTTTTAATTTTACGATAGCTTCAAGTGCAGTTAATTATTTGTCATGCTATACCTGCAAACAGACAACAGCGTTGTTGAAGTCATGATCTTTCGTATGTCGTCAAACCTTTGGCCACTGCCGTGTCTGTATGCTGCTGCAAAATGCGGCAAAAAGTCCTACATGACAGTAATAGTGTGATTAAGGTCTGTACATGTCTATACTGCACTTTGATAATGCAACTAAAATAGGAATATTCCACATGTCTTAATTCAATTTGTGTTTACTTACAGTATGACTTTAGCTGGATTAAGGTCATCAAAAATCTCTGTTTACATGGTAGATTTCCAATCAAAGTATTGTCTTAATCGTGTTAAAATCGGGTTATGTATGTAAATGTTGTCTATGTAAAAGAGGTTTTTTTTTATATAATCAAAGCATCACTGATCAGCTTTTTGTTTGTGTTTCAGATTTTTCTGCTGCAAAACGAGATGAAATAAAGCGAAAGTCAGTGAAAGAGGGAGAATCTGTCACTTTGGACACTTATTTCATAAAAACCCCACATCATTCATTGTCATGGTATTTTAATGACACTTGTATAGCTGAAATCAGTGGAAATCAGAGCAAGTTCTGTACAGATGTTCAATGTGAAGATGGTAATGAGAGATTCAGAAACAGACTGAAGGTGGATCATTCTTCTGGATCTCTGACCATCACAAGCACCACAATCACAGACTCTGGAGATTATCAACTAAATATCACCACCAGGAGGATCAGCATCATTAGACGCTTCAGTGTTTCTGTCACTGGTGAGTATCATTTAGTCATTCAATGTATTTTCCCAGTTTTAAAATAGAGTTTGAAATTAGTTTTCATTGTAGCGTGTTTATCACTATCACCTTCACATGTGGTACACATCAAGTGAGACAACAAGCTTGTGCTGTTAACAAGTCTAATGTTGTTAACTATTAAAAAGTGCATAATATTTCCAGTGAACTCTGCTGTTTACAGTGATGTGATGCTGTTTTAACTGTTGTTCCTCAAAAACCCACCAGATGTGTCAGTTCTCTCAATAGCATACAACTGATGACCAAAATAGAATGGCTTAAATATCAGTATTATAAAAATATTGATTTGAAATAAAGATATTGGATCGATTATCATTCACTCACGTCTGTCTTCAGCTGATCTAACAGGAATATATGCTGCTGTTTCTGCTGTTCTGCTGCTGGTGATCGCATCTGCTGGTTTAATTTACTCTTGCAAGTGCCATTCAAGAAGGAAACGTGAGTGTTAAATACAGCTGATTTAACAAGATGAAAATATGACATTTAAAAAAAAAAAAAAGATAATATTTTGTATTTTGCCCTAGCCAAGCTAATGTGTGTTTAATTGAGTTTTGTTGTTCAAACAGACATCAGGACCCAGCGCAATGATCAGGTAAGATACTATTAAATAAATAAATAAATAAAATCTATCTGTCTGCCTGTAATTAGCTACTTAATCAATCACAAATCACAATCGCAAATAAAGCAATTACTTAATTAATAATAAAAAAAACTTGTTTGTGTGCGCAACATTTGTGTGCATATGTGCATATGTAACTTGTAGAACCTCTTCTGTATTATCAACACAAGGAAGACACAAGTTGTAATAAAATAAATTTTATTAACAAAAGATAGACAGAAGCACTTATCCATTTCCATGCTGTGATTGGCTGGTTCCATCAGAGTGGGGGGACACGTGGTTGCCCACCGTTCTTTCCTCCTGTGGAATTTATTTGCCTAGTCCAAACACAAAATTAGAAAAGTGTCACTAAAGTTTTACTGGTGCGTTTCTCACTTCTCAAACCATAACCAGAATGCATCTGGCAATGTTATGAACACATTAAGTCCAAACATGATGGGAAAAGATTGTCATGCATGCATTCATTTGTCCATTAACAGCTGGGTTTGTGTAAGATGTTGCACTACACATTGCTGTCACAAGGAATACTTAGTAAATAAGTTTAAAATGTGTGTGTTGAGTGTGCATCAGTTTTAAGGTTTGAAAACAGTTATGAATGGATTTGGATGGATCTCCATGATCTCTCTTGGTTTCACCCACTGCTGCTACATCTGGAGGTCCTGAGGAATTTTTATGGTCGGTCACAGGCCAAACCATTAGGAATCAGTCTCAAGGTGGATGAAGGGCACAAACTGCATTTTGACCAATAGGAAGTTCTGTCCTTCCCAGGCTTTGTACCAAAGGTCTTCTTGCTCTCTAAGAGATGTCTGGCTGTTGTCCTGGCATCTTTATCTTATGGCGTTGGACAGTCTGCTTATGTTAGTTCCCCAAGATCCAATCAAAATGTAGCAAACCTCTCTCCACTATTGTGGCCATAAACTGGGCCCTGAAATGTGCTGTCCACTACAGCGTGTAGTTGAAATTGGAAATAATTACATAGAAACACCAAAAAAACAGCAGTGCTATTATAGAATGACAGATAGTCTTATGAATGTCTTTGGTATGATTATATAGTTTAAATAATTTATATATTATTATTATTATTGTATTATTATTCTAATTACATTTATTTACTATAGGCTGTTACAACCCTGGTCTGACATAAATATTTCTTACAAATGAACTCCCGTATGAACTAAATATGACCCTGGACCACAAAATCAGTCTTTAGTAGCACACGTATATTTGTAGCAATAGGCAAAAATACACTGTATGGGTCAAAATTATAGATTTTTCTTTTATGCCAAAAATCATTAGGATATTAAGTAAAGATCATGTTCCATGAATATATTTTGTACACTTCCTACCGTAAATATATAAAAACTTAATTTTTGATTAGTAATATGCATTGCTAAGAACTTCATTTGGACAACTTAACGGCGATTTTCTTAATATTTGGATTTTTTTGCACCCTCAGATTCCAGATTTTCAAATAGTTGTATCTCAGCCAAATATTGTACTAACAAACCTTACATCAATGGAAAACTTTGGAAAAGTCAGATTTCAGATGTGTACATTTCAATTTCGAAAACTTGTTTTGTGGTCCAGGGTCACAAATGACAAATAAGATGGAAAAAAAAAAAAGTGCAATTTGATTTATTGACCATGTAAGAGCACATTCTTATTATTCCAAATCAGAATGAGCTTTATTGTCAAGTATGCTTATGCATACAATGTATTTGTCCTGGTGATGGCCTGAAGTGTGAAACTGGTCTTGGTCCAAAGTAATTTTACACTTTTTCAGAGTAGTTTATTTTAGCCACTCTGTTTTAGGACTAATTCTACAAGACTCTGCCCCCAGTTTTTCTGTGAACCATGGGTTTGTGTTACAACCTCTCATTAAAGTGGCTCGAGAAAAGAAAGAAATGTGTAACATAAAACGAATGAGTAAACAAAGTCACTATTCAAGTCTGTTTATTCACTCACTCAACGTAAAATGACATTAACAAAATTATCATCCAACTAACAATTTAATCAGCCTCACAACAACCAACAGGTGCGTCCACCTAAAGATGAAACGAGAGAGCGAGAGAGAGAGCGCGTACTCGCTCATAGAGATAACGGAATGCCAAGAAAAACAAGGGAGGGGCAACAAAAACTAATTAAGACACCGATCAAAGTGGCGACTGTAACAATTTGTCACTGTTGTAAGTTAAATAAGTCCTGGAAGGAATGCATGCATACTCACAGAGACTGATCTATGATGTTACAGGATCAGTGAGCTCATCCAGATCAGTGGTAGCAGCTTCAAAAACACTCCAACCAGTGCAGTCTGTTGTTTATTTATTTTATCTATCTTTATTAGATAAGGCACCCAGACAAATAAAAAAATGTGTTTGAAAAGAGGCTCGCAACTTATGTGTAATTTTTAACTCGGATCTGTCCTTTAATGTCCAGGTGACTAAAGTGTTGCAGTCTTGTTTTGCACAACTGAGGCAACAAACCAAGATAAAGTCATTCCTTTATTGAAAAAAAATTGGAAAAGGTCATTTGTGCTTTTATCTCATCCAGACCTGATTATTGTAATGCACTTTATTCTGGCATTAGCAATAGAAGTCTCCAAACAATACAGCTATTAGGCTTTTAACACGTACTAAGAAAAGTGACCATATTGCACCGATTCTTTCTGCTCTAAACTGGTTGTGAGTTTTAGAATTAATTTTAAGATTTTGTTGCTTGTTTTTAAATTATGAAGGGGCAGGCTCCTGACTATATTTGTAATGTATTAATTCTTTATGAGCCTGATCGCTGCTTGAGATCCTCTGTTAGGGCCCTTTAAATGGTTCCAAAATCTCGACTTGTTACCAAAGGTGACAGCGCTTTTCCTATCCGTGCGCCTAAGCTGTGGAACTCCCTGCCTGGGGATATTAGGCAGGCTACTACTGTGTCCTCTTTTAAGTCTTTTCTTAAGACTCGTTTTTATTGTATAGCTTTTTGTTAATTGTTGTATCTTGTTGCTGTACTGATCTTTTTATTGTAAAGCAACTTTGTTTTGAAAGGTGCTATATAATTAAATGTTTACTTACTTACTTATCTTCTTTGAATCTGTATTTTCCTACAGGTGAATGGTGTTGAAGACTTCTCCTCTGATCAGACTGAATCTATTTTTCCTGTCAGTCAGACATCCCAAACTGAGACTGATTCCAGTACAGAAAGTACAGACATCGTGCAGACATAAGTATAATTTAAGGTAATAAAACACTAATAGTAAAGAGAATAGACAATAAATTATAAATAACAGTATAGTACACTGTAAAAAAAGATTAGTTGACTCAACTTAACTAAGTCAAGTCATCTTGTTGCTTTGACTGAGTTAATTTGAGTCAACTTATAGTGTCAAGTTTATTACACTTCAAAACATGAATTGATGCAACATGCCGTCTGTTTACTCAACTTCCTGTATCAAGTAAGTTTGGACTTTAAAATATTATTTGAGATAACTTAAAGAGATGTCGGTTGAATTTATTTGATCAAGTTCCTACAACGGTGAATCAAGTTGGCTAAACATGGAATACATAATTGATACAACTTGCGATTTGTTGACTCAACTTTCTGTATCAAGTAATGTGGACTGGAAAACATTACTTGAGAGAACTACAAAAGATGTTGGTGTAACTTGTTTTATCAAGTTAGGGCAACATTTTTTTTTTTTCTCATGCTCTATTGCCAAGTTACTTGAGTTTACAGAAATTGCTAGATTTCAAAAATTTAAGCAAACTAATATCTACAAAAAATCTACATGAGAATTGGCCAGTCAAACTTAAATATTAACACATGAAAAAATAGCTGAAAAGAGATGAAATTATATAAAAAGTAAGAGATGAAAGAGATGAAATCCAATTCAATAAGGACCTTTATTAAAACCCCAACAAGTCCAACTTCACCCAGCCTTGCTTTAAAACTGAGACATCAAAAAAAGACCTTCCTTGGGACATGTTCAAAATTTTGCCTTTACACTCTCTAACACACTTTTGCTTGGGGCTGCTTACTAACTGAAATTACACTGTTCCACAAATAATAATATAATACATAAAAATAAGTGCAGCCTTCCTTTGGGGAAAAACAATAACTCTCCAAATTCAACTGAGTCAATTGTTGTGGATGTTCAGAGTTGCTGCAGTAAATTGCAGAAAGATTTGTATAAAAAAAAAAAAAAAATGTATCTCTGAGAAACTTGCTCAAATGTCAGCCAGAAAATGAACACGTTCAAACATTACAGAAATCTCCACTCTGTTCATGTTTGCTCTACAACATAAAATACAATTTAGTTTCTGCAAGTGACATTTCCTCCACAGAGAGCAACAGACATATGTTAGAACATAAAAACATAAACTGTTGTGACCCACAGAAGGGCTTTACATTTATTTCCTCTTACTACATTTGTATTGCTTGTGTGAGTTAGTGAGCATGTGTGTGAGCTAGTGAGCATGTGTGTGTGTGTGTGTGTGTGTGTTTGAAAGAAAGTGTGTGTGTTCTTGTATGTGCATGAGTGTGTGAGAGTTAGTGAGCTGTTCAGCGCGGTGTGTGTGTGAGCGCGGAGTGTGTGAGCGTGTGTGTGTGTGTGTGTGTGTGAAAGAGAGAGAGTTAGTGAGCGTGCCTGTGTGTGAAATTTAAACTAACAAACTCGTTTTTCTATCTACTTCAAACTAATTTAAACTTTAAACTACTTTAAACTATAAACTACTTTAAACTAACTTAAGCTAACTTAAACTAATTTAAACTTTAAGTTTGTCTCGACAAACTTTTTTAGCAAATGGCAAGAAAATTAGAATTCTTCCTCATGGCCAAATGCAGAAACATCCTCCTGAGTTATCCCTCTAACTGAGCAGTTTATTCTTTAGAGAGTGAACCCTGGAAGTGCACATCTCAGACCCGATTCCCATGAACAGGCGCTGAATCACCTCAAAAGTATATTTCATCTCTTTTGGATAGTCAAGGTTCAGCATGTACAGCAGGCCCATCAGGTTCACAAAAGCATTGGGTACATCACCAAGATGACGCATGACAATCTTTTCCTCAATGACAATGGCAACATCGTTGTAGGAAACTGGAAGGGGCTCTTTCACATCTTCAACAACCAAAAGGATTCCAATCACCATTCCTTTGATGAAGTCCTCCCCAGGATCTGTTGGCTTCATGCAAAAACAAACAAAAAAAAAATTGCCTGTGCTTTAGACATGTTTGGCTATATAGTGTATCCACACAGAGGATGCCTGAAATGATGTGTAACCATGCCCATTGTGAACTAGTTTTTGTATCAATAAACATAATAAACATTTTGCTGCTTACCTCACATCTCTTCATTAATGTAGAAGGATTTTCCTTCATGTACCATGGCAGTCCCTGCAAAGCTGCTGCTCTCTTCCTTTGGTTTGATGCCTGCAAAAACACAATACGTGAATTCAGCTGATATCAGAACTCTGATTTTCTGATTATCAAATGCCTATCCAAGTACATTAATTAGAGGTTTACTGTCTGTCATAATCTACATCCTGGTCCCTCTCCTCAGTGGGGTTGCACAATTAATGTGGACCACAACTACAACAAATATGCACTTACATCCTTGTCGAGACTCTCCATTAAGGATGTCATGTCTTGAACTTCCTCGAAGCGCTTCAACCGGAATAACTGAAGAAGTTTATGCAGATGGCTGTCCAGACCCTCATAGAATTTATTGATGTCCATTGAAGTGAGCCTGGTGAATTCCTTGGCGATCTATGTGGAGAAGTAACATTACAGTTTTAGTTCAAGTTAAAAGTCACCTAAATGTTCACATTTCAGCACTACAACTGACATGTTGTCAGACATGTGACGTACAGCGGAGACCTGTCTCAAGGTGCATATTTCATTAATATTAACTTCAACCTCAACGATCTGTGTCCTCAGATTGGCTTGTGTGACAGGTTATTGAGTTTTATTAATGTTTACATCAGACTGATATGTCAGTGCTTTGTTGTCATGATAATTCATACATGCTAAGTAACAAGGCTGTAAGTTTAACAAATCAGTATGTACTACTATGATTTAAGTAGTTAAATAAAAATATGTAATTCATATCAGTTCAAGCATTATTTCATATCATAACATATAGGAGTGGCCTACAGGAAATATCAATTTATGTGTAATGTGTCAAATATTCTGTTAGTCATAACAGAGCAAGTTATTGCTTGCATCTCTTGATTAAAAAAGATTAAATATTTCCATGTTTTTATATTCTCGGCCACATCAGAAGTCATCAAATTAGTCATAAGTTGAATTGTTGAGGGTGTTTTTACTGTTATCAAATGTAAAAATGGGTCACGTTTGACCCTCAACATTATTTAAGCGTTACATAAATGTTACTTAATTTTTAATTTTGCTCCTAAATATTTCACTTTAGGAGCACATGTTCAACGGGAGGAATGTTAGCATAGAGCCCTGCAATATACACAATACAACATTACTACTTTGCTATGACTAAGAAAAAATGTACACATTTTACCTGTCTTTCAGTAAAAAGGGCATATCACATATCACTACACATGAAAACAATCACCTATCACTACGTGTTTATACCGCATCTAACTCAACATAAAAAATATAGTCCATACACTATGGCGATGGTCAGTGTTTTTTGCTATCTCGCTGTCTGTTAATGTTGTGCCAGGTTGATTGAGTGCGAACAAAGCTTCTTGTATGAGTCGCGACGTCATGTAAATTGGCGGGTTGACCCGGGTATAATGTTCCCACTGTTCACACATTTTTCCATAATAATAAGGACAGGTCTCGCACCGTTTCACTTGTATATTTGTATATTATCGGTGCCGAATACTTGTTAATGTCGAATATGAGGCTCAACCCTACATTAAATACTTGCTGTGAGTGTGACACTCCGGCGCTAACATGCTAACGTATTTCCAAAAAACGAACGAACATGAAATATTCATCACAGGTTATGTTTACGGATCACTTGAGACGGAGAGACATTAGACGACGCATGCACATTACCAACAGATGAACTAAGTTAAAACAATTTTAAATGTACTTACTTGAACGGCTCGGCTCCGAGGAAAAAAAGATGGCGGTCAGCTCGGATTTTCCAGAGTTGATCATGGCCCGTGACGTCACTGCGGGCGCGTGCGTGTTGGTTGAAATGTCCACGACCTATTTTCTGAAGTGAACTGAACGGATTATTATGAGTTTTTAATGAGTTTCCGCGCTTTTTTAAAGTTGCAGTTGTTGTAACTCTTCTTGGTGTGTTGTAATGGGCAATGAGTTCTCTCAACTTGACAACAATAGTCCCTCTGACTAAAAGCCCAAATTATTTTTAACAGTGTAATAAAATACAGAGAGAAAGAAAATGTCAATAGACAGAATTTTGAATGTGCAATGTGCAAAAGTTTTTTTTATATAAAGGTATTTACAGATGTACAGTCCTGAGATGTGTTATGTGTTGCTCAGGTGGAATATGACCCGGGGGAAAAAAACTGTTTTTGTGTCTGGCTGTTTTGGTGCTTAGTGAACTATAGCAGCATTTACACTGCAAGATCTGAAAGATATTTTGTCCATTTCTGCTTGCATTCATTTATAACTGACTTTGAACATGAATGCTTCATCAAAATAAACATTTTGACCAAATTTGCTGCAAAACAAACGCTCTTCAGAGAACAGCTGCCAAACCACATGCATGTCTACTGCTGATACCAATAATGTTATGTCTTTATAGTTTTAGTACTAACATCTTGACACCACTACACTCTGTCTCTAGCATTCCTGTTACTCTAAGGCCTTGTCTGCAGTAATACATTTTCATTTTCAAATGTATCCAAATTAATTTAGACATAGTCTTAGCTGGTAATTTCAGCAATGGAATCCATTGTGATGAAGCTCTTTATGTTTTTGTTTGTTTGTGAAATATCACTGTTGAGTCCTTGTTTAAGATTCTAAAAACTCAGGAACTCAGCCTGTAATAACTGCACTGGAAAACACTCGAGCAACAGCAAAATACTTATGCTCCATAACTGCTACTGATGCACAAGCTATTTGATGGAAGTAATGTGAATGTAAGCACATCTCATAAAAGATATTTATTTACATATTTACAAAAATACGCATTTTCTATTATAATCATCAGATTTCTGCTACTTATCCTGAAAGTCTTTATTGTTGAAATTGTACTTTTGTTGTAAATTGTGATTCTTTGAACTTTGTTGCAACACAAGTGTTGTAAATTGTAATAGTCTGTGTGTGAGTCATGTGAGATGCAAGAAGTTGGCGATATATAACAAAAACAAATAATAATTTTGGTGACGTAGACTATGATGAAGATCAGCTCATGTCTCTTCCAGTTCTTGAAGCATGTTCAGCTGTGCTGTATCTGGTTCTCTCAGGTTTCTCCTGTTTGATTCAGTCATTCAAAGAGCTCATTATCAGCCTAACATCATCTCACTGAACTCTGAACTGTGGACCGCCTGGTTACAAGAAAGGCAGGATTTAGTGTTACCACTGTGTCTATTTTTTTGTAAATGTTCTCAGAAAAATAATTTCAGTGTCAGAGCTGAAGAACTGTAATAAGCCAAACTCCTCAAAAAACCTGAACCACAACCTCAGTAGAAGACAGAAATCAGGTGCCTTGTAATCAGAGTTAAATATTTTTAGACCTTTTTTTTTAATGAAAAGTAACGTATGGTCTTTGTATGTTCATGTAACAAGTGTCATTAAAAATAAATCTGATTTACTCATAATGGCTGGAATCTTGTAGGGAAAAGGCTGCTTGTTATTTCTTTTTATTATGCAGAACTGAATCTTTATTATTTTGAAATGCTTTTTAAAGCTTTTTTTTTCTTTTCTTTTTTTGCTGAACATACATCACTTTTATTTTATATTTTACTGAAGATTAGTGGAAATAAAAAAAAAAAAAAAGATTGTGCTGGGTTTGATAGACTGAGTCAATGATAAGCGTTTTCACTTAATATCAGCTCTATTAGCTTTATATTTAACGGAAATTAATCTATTGTCTGTATTTTCCTTCATTTGTTACAGTCTCTCTTCTGGTCTGGCTATTTTTAGGTACCAAGCCCATACAGGGAGTGAAGAACCCTATTGTTTTTCTTAGGAATTTTGCAAAGATCTGTACACAATTCTTGGAAGCTGAAAACATCCCATTCTTGCATGGCCAGCATACTCACCGGACATTGAGCATGTTTGGGATGCTCTGGATCAGCGTATACGACAGCGTGTTCCAGTTCCACTTCACAGCCATTGAAGAGGAGTGGACCAACAATCAACAACCTGATCAACTCTATGCGAAGGAGATGTGTTGCACTGTGTAAGGCAAATGGTGGTCACAGACCCTACTAGTCACACCAGATATCTCTGTGTGTTTGTTTCACATATTTTAAAGCAACCCTTTCATTACTGTGACTCAACAGCTAAACTGCCAGAGGGTTAAATGCATGTGCCCACTGTGCACTATATTTTCCTGATGCCACCAGGGTGCTTGGGCCCGGCGTTGCTGCTTGCACCGATATTTTTGTTTTTATTGTTGGTCACCATGAATGTAATGAGCTGACTTAATAGACACATTTTTCTCAGACAACAACATCTGAATATAAGCCAAGTACATAAACCATGTCATATGCCAACAACCTGGAACTTGTGAGGAAAACACAGATACTAGCAAAAACACATGACCCTACATTTCTGTGTCAGGTCATGATTATTAGATTTGGTCGAAACAGGGGTGAGTTCAGAAATATTTAAGTGGGTGGGACTACATAAAATCGGGTGGGCGTTGTAGCGTATGAAAACTGCATATCAAATTGGCAACAGAAAATACAGCAGAGAGATTCAATACACAGTACTTCTAAAGCATTGATTAACATTCATTTTAATTTCAACAATTACTAATACAATATTAAAATGAGGTTTTTATTAACATTCGTGCCTGAGCTAACAAAAAAAACAACAACATGGCAGACAAAGTTCACTGATGTCCAAATGTTGAGTCTGGTTGTTGATGGGATTGTTGATCACACAGCTATAGGTGTTATTATCTGTATATTCCACCTCCAGAGGTAGAGAGAGACTGATGCTGAGATCAGACACACTGATGCTGGACAATAAACTGTTTCCTTTGTACCAGGAGAGACTCACATCACTCACATTCACCACTGAACACAACAATGAACAGTTTGATGTTGATGGTGATGAAGGACATTGTGAAGTTTCTCTGGTAATGTTAGGTGTGGACAGAGGAGCTGGAAATTGAGAGAATAAACAAATACGGTTAAGTCTAGTCTTATTTTCTGAGAAATATATTAAAACTATAAAATAGTTCAGCATTTCAGGATTCCTTTCTGTTTAATTAAGTCTAATTTTACAACATTGTTATAAAACAAAGCTCTTTATAGCTCAAATAATACACGTGTTTGAAGAAAATAATGTTTTTTGTTTTTTTTTTTAATGAAATTATAATCTTGTTTCTGCTTTTAAATCCTTGAAACTTTACCTCATTGACATCTGCTGTAAGCACCTGAATGCAACCTTATTATTTTTGTTGTAATCTATCGGTTAAAGAAGTCCACTTCCAGAACAACAATTTACAAATAATGTTCACTTTGCAAAGACTGGGACAGTACTTCTGCAATGATGTAAGGTGATTTTTAAATGACTTTTGAAGTTGAGGGAGAAAATATGATATATTTAAATTAGAATTTTTTAAATGAAAATAATCGATCAATAAGAATCTTCTTCCTCGGTTTGGGATCGTTTGAAGTCCCATTTAAACTGCATTTTTAGTTCTAAACTGGGGCACCATATCAGTCCATTATATGGAGAAAAATCCTGAAATGTTTCTCTCAAAAAACATAATTTCTTTACGGCTGAAGAAAGAAAGACTTGAACATCTTGGATGACAAGGGGGTGAGTACACTGTACATTTGTACATTTCTTTTCTGGAAGTGGACGTCTCCTTTAATGTTCGAATAACAAGAATATTTAAAGGGGAGAAGAAATGATCTCCACTTACCATAAACTGAAACAATGAAGGTTTTTAACAACCGTTTTGCTCCACTTATCAGTAGTTCATAAACTTCAGCATGTTCATTTGTGATGTTCATGATGGTCAGAGATCCAGCTTGTTTGTCCAGTTTCAGTCTGTCTCTGAATCTCCCATCAGGACCATCAAATGTGGAGAAGATACCAGTGGCTTTGCTGATTTTAGCTATCAGGGACTTTTCAGCTCCAAATTTCCACAGTATGTCTTCATCGTTATGTATTTTAGTAACATTAGAGTTTAGAGTGATTGATTCTCCTTCCATCACTGACACTGACTTTCCAAACACAGCTGGAGAACAAGAAGCTGAAAACAGTTTGTAACATTTAGCAGCAGCACAGACCCAAAACAAAATGAAAGGTACAAGTTTAATTCTGCTCAACACTTTTAATAGTTTCATATTTTTAGATGTGGCTCATTGAAAACCTGAATTTGGGAAAAACAGCAAAATCCTCTCATTTGAACAGTAGCAGCAGCTCCATTTCTCTAAAACTGAAAGAAATTAGGTTGTAAAATAAATGTATAACTTACCAGAACTGATATTACTTATCAGAACCCACCAACACAAACAGAGCAAAACAAACATGCAAAACATTTTCTTCAGCTGTTCAACAAGAACTCTGGTCTAATAAGACTATCTGCTGAAAACACACAATCTGATGTGACTCCTCCCCCAACAAATGACCCTACTAGTGCACACACACTTTCTCCTTTGTGTGTGTGGTTCTGCCTCTTAAGACTTTAACTTAACAGTTGAAAATGTTCTTTAATAAATGGAAAACATGCTTTTTTAATTTTAACAATACATTGATAACTTCAGAAAGGTAGTTGCTGATTGTGTTAAATAATAGTTTAATATTGGACTAGTCTAAATTCAGTGTCTGGTGACGAGGAAATGTACAGCAAAATTTATTTTATCTATGTTTGTAGCAACCCCCAATTTAATTCTTCCTGTTATGATTGATAATGCACTTTGTATTAATTTAAGAATACACTGTAAAAAAAAAAAAAAATAATAATAATAAAAAAAAACACAATTTGTTGAGTCAGCTTAAAATAATTTGTTACCCTGCTGCCTTAAAATTGAGTTCAGTCAACTAAAATAAGTTTAGTCAACTTGAAATGTTAAGTTGTACTAAGTAACAACTTAGATAATTGTATTTGCTAAACATAACAGACAGGTAAGTAATCCAACTGCCTTAACATTTTAAGTTGATTCAACTCACATATCTAAGTTGTCACTTAGTATAATTTAACATTTCATGTTGAATAAACTTTTTTGAGTTGACTGAACTCAAAATTTTAAGGCAGCCAGGTTACAAATTATTTTAAGTTGATTCAACAAATTGTTTTTAACAGTGTAGATCAAAACAAGACATTGTTTGTCTACTGATTATTGACATACTGTACATCCGGGTAAAAAAGGTAAGAAGTGTCAAACACACACACACACTGAGATGGAGGAGACGAGAGGTGAGTGGCAATCCAATCCAATGTATTATTAAAACGCTTGAGTGGTGAACAGCATGGTAAATAGCAGAATAAGGAGCTCTTAACTGAATGGTTTTGTAGCGTTGAGATGACACAGAGTCCAAGTATTGAGCCACGCCAATCTTCAGAGCACAATGTAGCAGTCCACGTGGAAACAGCATAGAGACAAGGAAGTAGCATGTGAACGGTAGACCAGACAATGAGAGTGGGCGTGAGTGTCTCTTAAATAGGCGTGGCTCAATGAGGTCTAGGTGCAACAGATTAGAATTTGGGTGATGATGAACGAGTGGGCGGTGCTACCGGAGGTGTGGCAGATGGAGGTGGCTGTGGTGAATGCCTGACAAGAAGATTGTTAGGGGTACTCTGTGTGCAATTCTAAGGCAGTGTCTTTCCCACATCACTCATGTATGTCCCGGGACATGAAAGGCCAGAAGCAGAGCTGTTGCACTATGAAAAATGACTGTGAATTTAACGGTAAAAAACTGTAAAAATGCTACAGTAAAAACCTGTTTAATGATTAACGGTAAAAGACAGTCAAATTTACAGTGAATAACCGTAAATATTATTATTGTTATTATTATTATTATTATTATTATTTTATTTATTTATTTTTTATTTGATGTTTTTTGTTGAAATAACTCTTTCCTCTTATTTTTTTCTTAGCAGTTTTGTACATTAGGGTTGTATGTTATATCTAATGTTGTTAAATTAATGTTTATTGCATTATTTCAGTTTCATGTGTGTTACCATGATGGTGTTTAGTGATTGAATGAATTAGACTGTGCACCTTCTAATTATTGTTCTTATTGTGCAACACTGTATTATGGGGGGAAATTAAGTGTTAGATTTTTAGTTTTGGATTTTGCTTTTATATGGGGTTGTATTATATTTTAAGAGATGCGTTTCAAACAAATGAGCTATGTCTGTAACATGCTTCTCTGTATATTTGTAATCTGTATGGATTGTTGTGTACTGAAAAATAGTTTTATATATTTCTTTTAATCCAACAAATTTTATTTTATTTATATATTTATTTTTCAGTGCTGAGCAGTGGTCTATGTAAAATAATAAAGTGTTGGACAGAGGTCAGTGCGGATGAAAGCACAGTGCGCTCTTTGTGATCATAGACTGTTTCGGTACCAGTACACAGTTTTTTAATGTTCTTTATATAATTTACAATTGTAATGAAGGGTCAGAGGCATGCGGATCCATTTGCAGCGTTTATTACATAAGTACATAAGGTCAGACAGGCAGTGGTCAGAGACAGCGTGAGGAACAACAGAGACAATCCAAAGAGTAATCCGTGGGTGAGCAATGGTCGGGGCAGGCGGCAGGCAGAGTAACAATAGTCCGTGTAACAAAGCGATAGATCAAAAGGCAGGCGGCAGACAATCAGAGGGTAATACACAGTCCAGGTCAAACACAGGTAATCCAAAACACAAGATAAGTGTGGCGACGGTGGTGATTGGAGGGGGCCACAGAGGCCTGATTCATGACAACAATACACAAAGTCATCCTGTCTCCCCACCCCGTGATTTACGCCTATTAATAGATTCACATTATTACAAAAATGGTCTAATATTAGCTTGTATACAAATAAAACGTTACACTTTTAACCTTAACAATAGGGTTCCCTGTGTAGTTTAGTTTAGAAAAACTGAGAACATGACATTCACTTAATCACAACTTTAATAATTATTCCTGAATAATTCTCACTCCAGGCTGAACTCAGAAGTTGTCAGCCCTGTTTGTAGTAAGTTAAAGTTTTAGGTTTCCTGAACAACATTTACAAAATTTACTGTAGCCTTCAAGTTAATGTTAGATCTTTTGCTCCAACCACTGGTTAATGAGATGATAGAAATAAGAGACATAAGTTCCAATACATTAACATTTCAAGTTACGGTATGTTTAACTAATATGGGGTAATGTGAAGTAATCAGCAATTGTAGGATTTATTCATGCTTTTTTATGCCAGGTTGGAGTTAAGCACAGATTTTCTGTTATGGTCAATGGACCCCCTGAATTAGCCTTGGGAACCCCATCTATAATCTCTAGCTCTGCCATTAATGACCACTAGATGGTAGCAAAGGATCATTCATTGTCTTATATACATTTCGACTCATTTATTTGTTTACTTATTATTAATTTATATTTTTGCCTGCCTGATGGATACATGCTATTTCTGAGTTTAGCCTTTAGCTGTGACCAGTGGAACATGTTCAGTGTCATATACAGAAGAAAGCAGTAATATAATTGACAAACTGCAGAAGAATGGTGAACAACATTTAACATTAAGCCAGGGGTGGGGAACCTTGATCCTGGAAGGCCGGTGTCCTTGCATAGCCAAAGCAGCACCAACAGGCTCTCTGAGGTCAATGAGTCTTTGCAACATATCATGTGTGCTGTTCCACCTGGTGTCCACCTCCTGGAGAAGCTTTATGGGCTGCCTGCCCATCCTTTTCTGGGCAAGGATTAAATAAGACACCACTCTCCTGGCTCTGCTATGGATGTCTGCCGGATGTCTGGATGTCTCTCTTAACAAAAAGGTTTATGGTATGAGCAAAGCAAGGGAGATGGCGTAGTCCCAGTTTCTGAATTGCTGACACCATGTTGGCTGCATTGTCTGTCACCATGGCAGCAACTGAACCAGTAAGGCTGCAGTCCGATATCAGATCTGACAAAGCCTCTTTGATGTTGTCAGCTGTATGTGATTTCGGAAACTTCGATACTTTTTTCGATACATAATAAAGGTTTAAATGTATCATTTATCTGGTTTACTGCACATGTTGGTGTGAAAGGAAATAAAGTAGACTTATTGGCAAAACAGTCTCTCAAATCTCAAACAGTAGATCTGGATATTGCATTAAGTAAAGCTGAAGCTAAAGCAATAATTAATGTTCATACACAAAATATATGGCAGGAATATTGGAATATTAATGACACAGGAAGGCATCTGTATAACATTCAAAGTACAGTTGGAGGGGGAAGAGAATTGGGTAGAAATCGAAGGGAAGAAGTGGTCATAACCTGTTTTAGAATAGGACATACAGGACTCAATAAGACACTTCACTGAATAGGTAAACATACAAATGGATTGTGTTTACACTGTAATCAATCTGAATCTACAGCATGTGATAATGGAATGTCATGCATATGAAAATGAAAGGAAATTATTCAAATAAGCATGTAAAAAATATAGATTAAACTTTCTATTAGAAAATATACTTAGAGCAGCACTGTGGAAAATATATGCACAGTTAATCACATTCCTGAAAGAGACAGTTCTGTGCCTTCCTTACAGACATTTAGCCAAATGTGCAGAGGATGCTGAATTTACTTTTTAATTTTATTTTTGACTGTACTTGTGGTACATAAGTTCATGTAGTGTTCTTTGGTATTTGAACGTTTCATCTGCTGTAAGATTACTTTACAGAACTGAACATACTGGAGTATATCAGATACAGATATTTACAGCTAAACTGTCATCAAAAACATTCAATGTTTCTGTCTATGGTGAGTAGAGATCACCAATCCTGCCCTCTATGTTTTTCTAATTAATTCTCTAATTAATTGTTTACTTATTGAAATGTTTAATTATTTATTATGAATTATTCTGAGATGAAAGAAACATTCGCTCAATACACTGAACTGAAAATGATTGTTGATTAGATTTGTTCATATTTCTCTCTATCCTTTGGTGTTTTCCAGCTCGTCTGCCAGTTCCTGTCATCAACAGAGACTGCTCTTCATCATCATCATCATCATCATCATCATCATCATATTGTTCATTGTTGTGTTCAGTGGTGAATGTGAGTGATGTGAGTCTCTCCTGGTACAAAGGAAACAGTTTATTGTCCAGCATCAGTGTGTCTGATCTCAGCATCAGTCTCTCTCTACCTCTGGAGGTGGAATATCAGGATAAAAACACCTACAGCTGTGTGATCAACAATCCTATCAGCAACCAGACCACACATCTGAACATCAGCAAACTCTGTCAGCCATGTGAAGGTACGGCAGTGTTGATGTTTTGCTACACATTCACTTACATAAAATGCTCTGTTTTACTCTCCTTCTCCTCCTTCAGGCTCCCAGATAATGTTGATCTCTGTAGCTGCTGTTGTATCTCTGTTGATTGTAGCTGCAGTCGGGATCGTTTGGTGGAAATGTAGAAAAAGTAACAGAGAAGGAAAGTATTTCCTACTGCTTATATTTTAATCAATTAAAAGCGCTAAATATCATTTAATCTATTTTATTTTATTTTTCTCAGAATTTGGTAGTTAAAGCCCACTTGTTTTTTTGTTTTGTTTTTTGTTTTCAAAATAACATGTGCAGTTACAGGGTTTCGGAATATGTTTGCATATTCCTTGCTCGTCTCACATTTACTCATATATGTTTATCTACATTATTTCCATAATAACACAACTTTCTCCAATTTATGAAAATAATCTTACATAATCCTACATCAGTTCTCTGCTGGTGTTCAAATAAACACTGCTATATGAATGCCAATTTCTCAACGTAAATTATGCTAGGAATATTGTACTAAATATAATTATTGTATACTCTAATGCAATTTGGAATATCAAATTCATAAATGAAATTTTAAACAATTGCAACAATAATGTATTGTTTATTATTATTATTAATTGCATATAATTTAATTATTGCATTGCACAACACTTACATTTGAGCCTTAATAAAAAGACGTGTTGTGAAGAAATTAATCAGACTGAGTTTTGTTGTTTTAATCTATTATTATTATTATTCTTTAAGCAGTCCAGACTTGTGATGAAGAAATAACTTATGCTCAGACAACAGTCTACAAAAGAAGTGCACACAAATCGGTAAGAAACTATACAAAGCTGTGAGTCAGATTTTGATATGTTTTTATTTTTGTATAATAATCAGTCATATACATTACCAACAGCATCATATCAGATATACAGGTATGGCCAAAAATATTGGCACCCTTGCAATTCTGTCAAAAAATGTAACACTTCCCTCAGAAATTTGTTCCAACTGCAAATGTTTTGGTATTCACATGCTTATTGTTTTTGTTTGCACTGCAACAACAAGAACACACACACACACACACACACACACACTCACATATATGGAAAAAAGAACACTTTCCTAGAGACATCAGGATTATCGGTATCAGTGATGCTCAACTTCAGTCATTAAAACATTTAACAAATATTAAAAATATACTGTCTCTATGTTGTTTCTGCATTAATTTAAAGATTAAATGTGAAATTGCTGCAATATATAAGTATATTTAAAAACACTAACGTTAGGTGGGATTAATTAATTCAGAAAAGGTGCAATTCGTTTTAAATTGTCACTCAATAGTCACTCAGTAGTCACTCAATGATATTTGTTGGTTGAACACAATTTTCTTAAGAAGTTGTCATAACTCAAAAACATGTTGATTTGTTCATTTGTTTTTAATTGAACCAAAGCATTTGTTTTTAGAGTGTATGACAATGCATAGGTATGGTTTTGATCAAATTTTGCTCTGTCATATGGTTGACACTAGTATATAATGGCAAAGACATAACATGTCAATTGACAGATATGTTGTTATTGTGTTTATACAAAGATATGTAAATATATCCATGCTATACTGTATATTTTCATATCAGAGTATTGAAGAAATTAACAAATGCATCACTAAATAAAGCATGTTTGGATGTTACAAATTATTGAGAACAAAATAATCACTCACTACTCTATACCAAATCATTTTAGAGGCTTTAATTAGTATATAAGCATTATACTTATACAGTTGATATTTTTACATTTTAGTATTTCAGTTTCTGTGGTATTTCTTGCTTAAATGCTTATTGTTAAATCCCCTGTGCCTGAATATATATATATATATATTTATATTTAATTTATCTCTGTTTTATTATATTTGTAATATATCTTGTAATACCTGTTAATTCTATTATTCTATCTAAAGTAAAGTAAATTTTAATTTCCCGAAGGAAAGATCACGAAAAGCTGCTTCAGAGTCGCTTTGTCACTGTCATGACACTCATTATGTGCCTTGTTTTTGGCTGTGCACAAGAATAAAGATTTAGGTCCCTATCATACACCCAGCACAATGCGATGCCATGTTTCAGCCCGACGCAGTTATCATTTTCATGTCCAGCGCCACATTGTTTAATTAGCAAATGCACTTGCGCCCATCTGTTCACCCCTGGGCACTCTGGTCTGAAAGCGAGGTGTGTTCAAGCGCACTGTTGGCAACTGAAAGTGATTGCGCCATTGACCAACTAGTCCACAGTCAATGGCGCAGTATTTTTAGAAAATGTATTTAAAGGACGCGGTAGGCGGGTGCCAACGTGTGCGCGTACCAGCACACAAACTTGCCAAATATTAAAAATTAAAGGATTACAATGTGACAAGCAGATTTGTTTCCTATCTGTTTCCTATTTGCTCTTGCAAAGTCCACCATCTAGTCCAAATCTGCCCTAGTACAAGCGCAACTGGCTTTTAAAGGGAACAAAGATGAGACTCTGATTGGTTTATAGCACGTTACTCCCAAAACACACCCATAACTTATTAAAATAAGGCCCTTAATCTCTGTGCAGTGTAACGGTGAGTAGAAATGGTTCAATATATACAATAAAGACAAGAACAGAAGTTTAAAACTCATCATGCAAATTTTACCTTTGCTGTACATTCTGAAAGATGAATACAAAGACAAGTCAAATAAAATGTAATAATATTTAATATTAATTACTTAATATTTAATATTAACCAAAACAGCACACCTAAGGCTGAAATGATAAATTATCTACAAAACAAAGTTTGAATGTAGTCTGTTTTAAATGGTTTGGGCTGAAATTACTGTAGAGGTTTAAGGGTAATTCCTGGGATTTGATAATATGGGGATCATTCTTGGGATGCAGTCGTATGCCCCTCTTAATAAATTAAAATAATGATTTCATTTTAATAATTATTTCATAATAATTATCAACAAAATGTGCACAGTGTCTATAATTTGGCAATAATGTAAGCATTTATTTATATTTCTAAAAAAAAAAAAAATATATATATATATATATATATATATATATATATATATATATATCTCATGTAAAAATAAGGATGGAAAATGTTTATTTTTCAACATTATATTTTAATCCATAAGTATACACAATGTACTTATTTTATTGCTGCCATCACTACATGAGGAGCAGTGCCCATTCTGAGCAAACAAAAAAACAACAAAAAAAACAACCCCGTCACAAATATGTATATTTCTCATTGTTACAGGGTTGTAAACTTGTGATAGGGTTGAGTTAATAGCTTAATTTATTAATAATCTTAATTAAAAAAACAAACAAACAAACAAACAAACAAAAAAAAAAAAACAGTAAATATATTCTTACCCAAATCACAACTCATATTTTTATAGAAATAGTATATTTGATGTAATATGTCCACTTAAACTTTGACAAGCATCTTACATTAGAAACTGCTCCCACATTTGCAGCAGAAAGGCAATGTTGGCCATGCAGATATGTTCACCCAGAAAGAAGGAGACAATTTCAGAGATAAACAAAAACTGAAAATTCAAATTGAAGGCAATGTCCTTCAAATGTGCTAGTCTTCAACCCCGTCACACCTTATCACCTTATCACATTAATATTTTTTGGGAAAAAAAATAGGGAAGACTTTTTGCAGAGGTGTTATGAAACGAGGATCATGCCATTTTGGCTATATGGGGGTGCTCAAGGTTTGATTTCACATACAACTACCAGTTTTCTCACAATAAGTTAATATTACAACCTATTATGATAATGCTGAAAATAAAAAGGTAACAAGAATGAAGCTTTAATAAATATTTTAATAAATCCTCCCCGTGACAGATTCACGTTTTACTTTCCATGATTTTTGACAGACAGAGAAGCATCTTGGCGGCTTCTGCCGGCCAACGTTAACACTGTGTCATAACCAGATGCAACATGACAAGATTCCAGTGACAAGCAATTTGGCTGTCCATACCAGACACGACACAACACCGTGACACTCAAATACATCAGCCTTTCAGTAGCAAGAAGCGCACTCCACTCCCAATGAAATGGACAAGTTTATAATCTAATTCATAAATATTAAACCTTTTTAACATTGTTAAAACTACATAGTGACTGACACCATCTTTGTCATCGTAAACACTTGTTGGTTCGCACTGAGTTCGCACTTTTAACGTATTACGTTTGCTTTAATTTATTTTCAAGATCTGAAGTAAATCGTCTGTTTTCAGTATAGCAGGGCTTGAATTATATTGCGACCGTTTTGGTTACATATGTGGGATTTAAGCTCAAAATATACATATTGGGAGCATTTGTGTGAGAGTAATTGTTGTGATGCGACTTGTTTTCATTTCTTTACAAAACTTTCGCTAAGTACTGAACAGTATATGACCGCTGTGACCTGATACAGTGAGCCGTTCTATCCAACATTAGACCAATTAAACTTTTAGACAATGCGCTCCATTGGAACCCGGAACCGGACGGTTTTTGCTTCAAACGTTTTCTTTCAACCAATCTCTGTTCTGGATTTGCATTGCAAATAGGGGTGTGCGATATGAACATTTTTGATTCTTGACGATTAAAATATCCCTACGATCTGCTATTATTGAAGAACTAAAGTAAGCCTATCGCGCTACAGCGCACATTCTATTAGTTATTCTATTACACGCGACATACATCCACACCAAATGTTTACTCAGCAGCAGAAATTAATTTACTAAACACTGCACTTATTTGCAATCACACAAGTACATTATTTGCATGTGCTTTATACCGTGACGCTTTTTCATTTGCGTGCTGTTCTGACATGTGCTTACATTTGAAGCGTGCACACTCAAAAAAAATAAAAAATAAATAAATAAATAAAAATAATTTCCTGAATTTTATTTGGTGCTCCTAACTTTTTGAATTTAGTAGCACCAGTGCTACCAAGTAAAAAAGTTCATTTTGAGCCCTGTATAGCTATAAATGTCACGCAATATGATATTCAAACTCACATTAGATACTTTCAACATTGAATAAAGCACATAATCAGTACCTACGAATATAATTTTCATATGTTTGTATGTTGTCGTTCCAGCCGCCACATCGCAGAAATAAACACAGTTTCTAAAATAGATACTTTGCGTGTCGCCATCGCAGCTGGTTGGCACAAAAACTCCTTTTAATATGAAAAAAGACCTTTTATCGCATTGAGAGTTGTTTCTGTGTGCAGTGTGTGAAATAAAACAAACACACATGATTCAACTGTTAGTCTACTATACGCAAGACTTGACAAATCTGATTTGATTATGTAAATCCTTATAGTTGGGGACAACCCTAGTGTGGTCTTTCACATTTTAAACATTTTTTATATTTTAAAAATGGCCCAGGCTGAAAACACATTGTAAGACCAAACAGCATCCATGTAGTGTTCATTGTAAACTGCATGCTGATTAGAAATGTAATGTTTATGTGTGTTTATTTAACTGGACATACACCATGTAAAAATTGTAAAAGTAAACATTTATTTAGTGCATTATTCTATTTACAAAAAAAATAATGTCCTTCACATGGAATAAAATCTTAAGTTGACTGCACTTATTTTACTCCTCCCCTCACTCAAAGTCTAAAGACTAAAATGTACTCTGCGGCCATATTTGCAATGCCAACACCAAGTCCCATCTAGTTGAATATGGGAATCCTTAAATCTCAAAAACTCTTTGTCACACTCACATTTAAATAACATTTAAAAATAAGTAATGAAATTTGATATGAACAGTCCCATAAATGTTGAATCTTCTGCTCAAATAATTCTAAAAATTAATTTCAGGCTTGACCAACCAATGCGCATGTGCAGTCCAAAACGAGCATTTCTGAACACTGACTGTTTCTACTGCCAATTAGAAAGTGGGACTTGTTTCAACATTTATAATAATAATATAAATGCATCATCTTGATATATCTAAATAGCCGCTTATTCTTGTCTCAATTTTAAGTGAGAGGAGGCAAGGCATCTGGTTGGTCTACCTGATCTTTTGCATTCCTGTTTTGGGCTGCTTGCAGGCTCTACTTCATGCTAAACCACTTTTATTTAGTGCATTATTCTATTTTTAAAAAATTTGGAAACTTTGATATTTACAAAGTCTATAAAATTATGTGTGAGTGTGACAGTCCAATCTCTCTGGGACGTGATTAGTGTCATATTTCTAAAAAAAAAAAATCTAAAATGCAAGTCTGTTTTAAACTAAAAATGAACAGATATCATGTCCTTCAAATGGAGTAAAATCTTAAATTGACTGCACTTATGTTACTCCTCCCCTCACTCAAAGTCCTTTTCAAAGAAAGACTAAAATTTACTCTGCGGCCATATTTGCAATGCCTACATCAAGTCCCATCTGTGTGAATATGGGAATCTTTAAATCTCAAAAAATCTTTGTCACACTCACATTTAAATAACATTTAAATATAAGTAATGAAATTTGATATGAACAGTCCCATAAATGTCAAATCTTCTGCTCAAATAATTCTAAAAATTAATTTCAGGCTTGACCAACCAATGCGCATGTGCAGTCCAAAACGAGCATTTCTGAACACTGACTGTTTCTACTGCCAATTAGAAAGTGGGACTTGCTTCAACGTTCATAGTAATAATATAAATGCATCATCTTGATATATCTAAATTCTTTGCCTTACTGTAGCCGCTTATTCTTGTCTAAATTTTAAGTGAGGGGAGGCAAGGCATCTGGTTGGTCTACCTGATCTTTTGCATACCTGTTTTAGGCTGGTCGCTGGCTCTACTTTTTGCTAAACCACTTTTATTTAGTGCATTATTCTATTTTTTAAATAATTTGGAAACTTTGATATGTTTTATAAAGTCTATAAAATTACGTGTGAGTGTGACAGTCCAATCTCTCTGTGGCAGGGGTGCTCAACCCTGTTCCTGGAGATCTACCTTCCTGCAGAGTTCAGCTCCAACCCTAAACAAAGACACCTGAACCAACTAATTAGGATCTGAAGGAGCACTTGATAATTACAGACAGGTGTGTTTGATCAGGGTTGGAGCTAAAATCTGCAGGAAGGTAGATCTCCAGGAACAGGGTTGGGCACCCCTGCTCTATGGGACGTGATTAGTGTCATATTTCTAAAAAAAATTAAAATGCAAGTCTGTTTTAAACTAAAAATGAATAGATATCATGTCCTTCACATGGAGTAAAATCTTAAATTGACTGCACTTATTTTACTCCTCCCCTCACTCAAAGTCCCTTTCCAAGAAAAATGAAAATTTATTCTGCGGCCATATTTGCAATGCCAAGTCCCATCTACTTGAATAGGGGAATCCTTAAATCTCAAAATCTCTTTGTCACACTCACATTTAAATAACATTTAAAAATAAGTAATGAAATTTGATATGAACAGTCCCATAAATGTCGAATCTTCTGCTCAAATAATTCTAAAAATTAATTTCAGGCTTGACCAACCAATGCGCATGTGCAGTCCAAAACGAGCATTTCTGAACACTGACTGTTTCTACTGCCAATTAGAAAGTGGGACTTGTTCCAACATTTATAATAATAATATAAATCTTGATATATCTAAATTCTTTGCCTTACTGTAGCCGCTTATTCTTGTCTAAATTTGAAGTGAGGGGAGGCAAGGCATCTGGTTGGTCTACCTGATCTTTTGCATACCTGTTTTAGGCTGGTCGCTGGCTCTACTTCATGCTAAACCACTCGTGTTCTGCAATCTCCTGTAAGGTCGGTTTTGTGATTTCCCGTGTGAAGCACAAATTAATAACATCCCTGCATTCTGTACAAATGTTAAGGAGAGAATTGGTTAGTCATGTATGTTCTTTATGGCTATGTGGAAACTGCTTCTGAAATATGCTCTTAATGTAACAATTTTTTACAGTTATATCATATGGTGACAATAGTGTCCTGCTGTACCTAAAACTGTACTGTATATGGTTATTTTCTCACCTTTGGATACACTGGGGTGAAATCTTGGAAACCTGAACATCGAGCGATTGGGCCAATTTCCATTGACCATCCTTGCCAGCAGTCTTCCCACAGATGTAACGCTACTTCTCATGGCAAGATATAAGGTCCTCCCAGCGGTAGCCCCAGTTTTTGCACGGAATCGTTTTCTTTCTGTAAGCAAGAGATTTCATGTTTGATTAATAGTACTGCATAATTATGCCATCTAAATTCCAGTAAAATTATCAATGTGATAGTGAGGGAACAATAAGCTTGGATATCACACACTCTGAGCTTAAGTAGTATAGCAATAAAAAAAGAAAAAAAATAACAAATAAGGCTTCTTACTACGGACGAATACACTGCTGCTAAAATCGATCAACTTGAGGTGCAGGGTCTTCGGATTAACCAGGACGTTTTCTTCATGCATTGAACTATGTGCAACATCATGCTCATAGCACTGCTGTCCTGCTATCAGGAGCTGTAGAATCAAATGGCGTGCTATGCTTTCACTCAAACGACCGTTGTTTCGTCTGATGAATTTGGCCAAGGTCATACATGGGTATGGGTACTCCAAGACCAAAATGCGGTAGTCTCCTTCCTCTAAATACTCATAAAATTCTATGATATGAGGGCAGAAGGGAGGTTTCTTGAAGGCCAACATTACAGCCACCTCCGAAATCAAACTTCTGGGAAATCCACGCTAGAGAAAATTTTTGAAAAAGGTTAGATGACTGTATATCTTTTTACTTGTTATTTAGATTTATATACCACTTATCCAATTATTTTCATTAGGTTGTGCATACTTACTGGCCTGATATATAGGTAATGCTTCGATTTATGAATGAATTTAATGGCAACCTGTAAAGAGTACAAAAACATAAAGTTAATCATTTTCCCTAAGCAAGGGAAAAGGTATCATATTGATCATCTGTCCATGCACATAACATAACATGTTGTATATTACAACATTGACAAAAATGTGACTCACCTTTTGGCCATCAGATTTACGCGTTCCCATGTAGACAGTGCCGGAGGATCCTTTTCCCAGCCTCTTCCCTATCTCATATTTATCAAGAGGAGATACTGAAATGAAATGCAAAATGAAAATTTATTAGGTTGGTCATTTCTGTGATTGCCTTAAACGGTAATAGTGCATCGCTCTAGTTGCAACTTAAAACAAAAAACAGACTCGGGGCACAAACTAACGTGGGGTTAGTTGTAACACACATGGTTTAAATATTTCCACACATGCTAGCATAACCAAATTTACGTTTTTTACTAGTTGCCCTATCAACACTAAATAGAGAACAAAGTGTGCCAGTTTTAAATTACAATTGTGCAGATTGGGAACATTGTAACACTGTGTTACAACGTGCACCACTTTTATTAAACTATGCTATTCTATGACATTAGCGATGTAATTTTTTTTACTGTTATGGATTTTAATGAAAAACCACAGGAAACAGGTGAATAAAGACTGAAAACCGATGGTTAATGTTCAGAAATTAATATGTCAAGATAAGTAAAGCATTTTGGCTTGTTTATATGTCTTGTGTTCTATGAGAACTGTGTGTGGAGGGTAGTGAATCTCTGTGTTTTTCTGAATGTCCGATTGTGTTTCTTCTTTTGGCCACAATGTTTTGAACTATACTGTATAACTATACTGTATAGCAGTGTTGCGATCAAAGCCATCCCATTTCAAAAACCGTTCCCCTACCTGTTTCAACCTAGTTTTTTAGGGAAATGATAGTGTTACTGGGGAAATGTGCGGTCCTGTGATGGAAGACTGACCTGGGCTGGTGTTGTCCAAAGCACTTGTACCGGGGTTATCTTGGGTATGCGTTGCCGGCACTGTATTCTCCTGCTTGAGTGATTTTTTGCCCTCACCTTCACTACTTTGTAAAGCATCCTCAGCTT
Organism: Labeo catla; assembly: GCA_012976165.1. Classification (NCBI taxonomy): domain Eukaryota; kingdom Metazoa; phylum Chordata; class Actinopteri; order Cypriniformes; family Cyprinidae; genus Labeo; species Labeo catla. The sequence continues at coordinate 45,589 of VONZ01001931.1, forward strand.
TTCTCTTTCTTCCTCTGCCTCCTTGTGTGGATTACAATAGAAGGACCAATTCATTATCAACAGTAAAATTCATTCTTTAATTGCATCTATTCATGATTGGTTTATTCAAAGAGTTTTTTATTATAGATGCTGTTTCACTTGTTCCTAGGTTTTATTGTGCTATAAAGCCTTGCGCAATTTGTTACCAGCTAACTGATCCAAAATTCTCATCTTAACACATTTGTATGAACAAACTGATAATGGTGGTAGATGAGAAATGTGGGGTGCTGTGATATGAGACTGACCTGAGCTGGGGTTGTCTTTCTTAGGACTGGAAGTGTTTGGGGCAGAATTACCACTTTCATTCTTCAACCTTGTTGTTTTCATTCGTTTTTCCTGCTTAAGTGATTCTTTGCCCTCATCTTGACCACTCTGAAAAGCATCCTCAGCTTCTCTCTTTCTTCCTCTGCCTCCTTATGTGGATTACAAGAGAATGACCAATTCATTATTACCAGAAAAAAAATGTTTTTTTAATTGCATCAATTCATGATTGGTTTATTTAAACAGTTTTTCATTATAGATGCTGTTTCACTTGTTACTAGGTTTTATTGTGCTATAAAGTCTCAAATTTGTTACCAGCTATCTGATCAAAAATTCTCATCTTACTTTATTGAACACATTTGTATGAACAAACTGATAAAGGTGGTAGATGAGAAATGTGGGGTGCTGTGATATGAGACTGACCTGAGCTGGAGTTGTCTTTCTTAGGACTGGAAGTGTTTGGGGCAGAATTACCACCTTCATTCTTCAACCTTGTTGTTTTCATTCGTTTTTCCTGTGATTCTTTGCCCTCGTCTTCACCACTCTGAAAAACATCCTCAGCTTTTCTCTTTTTTCCTCTGCCTCCTTATGTGGATTACAAGAGAATGACCAATTCATTATTAACAGTAAATTCATTCTTTAATTTGCATTCATTCACAATTAGTTGTTTCTACCAGTTTTTCATTATAATGTCTCTAGATGCCACAAATCCTCAAACTGGCAAAAATTCTTTACATCTTACTTTATAAAACCCATTTTAATTACCAGATTTATAATGGTGGTACATAAGAAATGTGGGGTCCCGTGATAGGAGACTGACCTGAGCTGGTGTTGTCCTGGGCCATCTCTGGGCTGAAGGTCCCTTTGCTGTCATTATTCCTTCTTATCTTAAGTACACGTCTTGTGCAGTTAGGTGCCTGCATTGTCCGTGTCTTAGGTGGTTCTCTTTTCTCATGTTCAACTTCCAGAAAGGCATCCTCAGCTTTTCTCTTTTGTCCTCTGCCTACTTAAGTGGATTACAATAGAATGACCAATTTTTAACTGGCATCAATTCATGATTGGTTGGTTCAACCAATTTGTCATTATACTGTAGATGCCGTTTTACTCGTTCTTAGGTTTTATTGTGCTATAAAGCCTTAAATTTGTTACCATCCAACTGAACAAAAATTCTCATCTTACTTTATAAAACACGTTTTACTGACCAATGTATAATGGTGGTACATAAGAAATGTGGGGTCCTGTGATAGGAGACTGACCTGAGCTGGTGTTGTCCATCTCTGGGCTGAAGGTTCCTTTGCAGGGATTATTCCTTCTTATCTTAAGTACACGTCTTGTGCAGTTAGATTCCTGCATTGTCCGTGTCTTAGGTGGTTCTCTTTTCTCATGTTCAACTTCCAGAAAGGCATCCTCAGCTTTTCTCTTTTGTCCTCTGCCTACTTAAGTGGATTACAATAGAATGACCATTTTTTAATTGGCATCAATTCATGATTGGTTGGTTCAACCAATTTGTCATTATACTGTAGATGCTGTTTTACTTGTTCTTAGGTTTTATTGTGCTATAAAGCCTTAAATTTGTTACCATCCAACTGAACAAAAATTCTCATCTTACTTTATAAAACACATTTTAATGACCAATTTTTAATGATGTGGGGTCTTGTGATAGGAGACTGACCTGAGCTGGTGTTGTCCATCTCTGGGCTGAGGGTTCCTTCGTAGGGATTATTCCTTTTCCTAAGTACACGTCCAATGCAGTTAGGTGCCTGCATTGTCCGTGTCTTAGGTGATTCTCTTTTCTCATGTTCAACTTCCAGAAAAGCATCCTCAGCTTTTCTCTTTTGTCCTCTGCCTACTTAAGTGGATTACAATAGAATGACCAATTTTTAATTGGCATCAATTCATGATTGGTTGGTTCAACCAATTTGTCATTATACTGTAGATGCCGTTTTACTCGTTCTTAGGTTTTATGGTGCTATAAAGCCTTAAATTTGTTACCATCCAACTGAACAAAAATTCTCATCTTATTTTATAAAACACATTTTACTGACCAATGTATAATGGTGGTACATAAGAAATGTGGGGTCCTGTGATAGGAGACTGACCTGAGCTGGTGTTGTCCATCTCTGGGCTGAGGGTTCCTTTGTAGGGATTATTCCTTTTCCTAAGTACACGTCCAATGCAGTTAGGTGCCTGCATTGTCCGTGTCTTAGGTGATTCTCTTTTCTCATGTTCAACTTCCAGAAAAGCATCCTCAGCTTTTCTCTTTTGTCCTCTGCCTACTTAAGTGGATTACAATAGAATGACCAATTTTTAATTGGCATCAATTCATGATTGGTTGGTTCAACCAATTTGTCATTATACTGTAGATGCCGTTTTACTCGTTCTTAGGTTTTATGGTGCTATAAAGCCTTAAATTTGTTACCATCCAACTGAACAAAAATTCTTATCTTATTTTATAAAACATATTTTACTGACCAATGTATAATGGTGGTACATGAGAAATGTGGGGTCTTGTGATAAGTGACTGACCTGAGCTGGTGTTGTCCATCTCTGGGCTGAAGGTTCCTTTGCAGGGATTATTCCTTCTTATCTTAAGTACACGTCTTGTGCAGTTAGATTCCTGCATTGTCCGTGTCTTAGGTGGTTCTCTTTTCTCATGTTCAACTTCCAGAAAGGCATCCTCAGCTTTTCTCTTTTGTCCTCTGCCTACTTAAGTGGATTAAAATAGAATGACCATTTTTTTTAATTGGCATCAATTCATGATTGGTTGGTTCAACCAATTTGTCATTATACTGTAGATGCTGTTTTACTCGTTCTTAGGTTTTATGGTGCTATAAAGCCTTAAATTTGTTACCATCCAACTGAACAAAAATTCTCATCTTACTTTATAAAACACATTTTAATGACCAATTTATAATGATGTGGGGTCTTGTGATAGGAGACTGCGGCTTTCACAAGTTTTTTTCTGTGATTTAAAGAGCATAAATTAGCAGAACAACATACTCAGTAGTACACTGGCACATCATGATGCAAGTGCAAACCCTCTATACATTTATTACACTATTTATTAGCCTTTGTTGATTAATTTATTGTTTGTTAATGTTAATTCACAGTGTACTAGCTAATGTTAACAAACACTAGAAGCATTGTTAATTCTTAGTTCACGTTAACTATTGTGGTTAACTAATAAATCTTACTGTAAGGTGTTACCAATACTTTATAATGCAGAATCATAAGGAACAAATTTATGTTAGTGGTACTGGAGATAAGCTGGGTACTGTGATAGGAGACTGACCTGAGCTGGTCTTGTCTTTCTCAGGACTGGAAGTGTCCGTATCTGAGTTATGGCCAAACTCCGTTGTTTTCAAACGTTTTGCTGGCATTGTATCATCCTGCTTAAGCGATTCTTCAGCCTCGTCTTCACCACTTTGAAAAGCATCCTCAGCTTTCCTCTTTCCTCCTCTCCCTCCTTATGTGGATTACAAGAGAATGACCAATTAATTAGATATCAAAATAAACAAATACTTAATACTAATATTATTATTAATACTAATAATAGAAATTGGCCCTTTAAACATACCAAAAATCAATCTCCAAATGTACTCCATTTGAACACCTTAAGCAGCTTTAACTAAGAGAAGTTAAGTTTTTGAGCTTTGATGATTCTCGAATTGCAAGACTTCAAGAGAGTTGTTTTGACAGTTCACTTGCTTACAGTACGAACAGTTTTGAAGTGAGTTATGATCGCCGTCTGGTGTGCACACGCTGATACGCCTCGCTGAGCACGTTCTAGTGTTGCCAAGACAACAGTAGAAGGGATACGATCGGATTATGTCGTGACGTCACACCGAAAGCCCAGTTATAAGCGAAGGCACACGCGGCGGTTACATTCTCTTCGATTCTGATTTTGCAGACGATAGATGAAACGTGTCTTCAGCTTTTTAAAATAAGAAAGCAAAGCCGTTAAGACAAGGTGTTTCCAACACAGTTGTTTAAACAATTTAAATTGTACCAAACAATTTAAACAATTTAAATTGTACCAAAGCTCGGATGAGATGGATCCTGCTCCTTCTGCAAGTAAGTTAATATGCTCAATTAACATTTTGTTTTATAAATGTTAGAAATATTTATAAAACGATCTCCTGTATGAATGTTTATATTAGGAATGCACCATATAATTTACAAAAAATAGCCTTACAGATGATCTTAAATGTAATTTAAATTAATAATTTCTTGCAAGTACCCTAACTGACTGAAAACAAGTGTTAACCATCTCAACTGTTCACCCTTTCACAGGTATGACGCCTGAGTCTGTCCCAGGTCCATCAGGGATTGAAACACCACCTTCAGGGTCAGGTTCAGGCAGAATTGAACCATTGTCTGCTTCAGGTACATTTGAAACTGATTTTTTGTTCCATGTTTGTACGTAGATTCATTACCTGTCTAAGCTATATATGTAATGTGCAGAATGTAAAGTAAGAAGCAATAGCCCAGCTTAAAAGTAGTAGCTGATTTTCATTAATGTCATTTCATTAAAGAATAACTAACTTTTTTAAAAACCCATACACATTCTTTTACATGGATTGATCTGTTCTTTCAGGCACAACAACAGTCTTGCTTATATTAACATATATTGTCATATATCTTACAGTACATTTGAAATACGATCTTGGCGGTGATCTGGGACGGGGATGCTATGGCCAGGTCAAAATGGCGGTTCGAAAATCTGATGGCCAGAAGGTAGACAGCACTTCTCTTTTTTTTTCCTCTTTGTTTCCTAAATGCACTGACTGCAGATCAGTGTAGATCTGTGTCCACTGTTTAATATAATACGTTTTGTTGTTGTATACAATAAGCTTACCTATGCTCTCCATTTTTTTGACAGGTCGCCATCAAATTTATTCAGAATATTCAAGGTGAACCTGAGGATTACCTTGTAAGTTTTAAAAACAATGAATGTGTATTTAGTATATTGGATGCACCCAAAAGCAAAGATGTGTAAATGACCCTGTAGATAATGTTTAATAACAAATGACATTATTAAATAGATATCCAGCTAACCTACAGTTGAACACTTTTTCTCTAGCCTGGCTATCCCTGCAAGCTCCCCATAGAAGTAGTCCTGATGAGCCTAGTGAAAGACCCTCCCAGCCCTCATATTGTAGAGCTGTTTGAGTGGTTTGAAGACTCAAAAACGCTTGTTCTGGTTATGGAATACCTGGAGACCTTTACAACACTGGCGTCGTTCCTTGACAATACTGGACCCTTACAAGAGAGTGTTGCGCGGACACTAATGGTTGAGATCGTCCAGTCCGCAAAGGAGTGTGCAGAACATGGGGTTTGCCATCTAGACATGCATGTGTGTAACATCATGGTCGATGCAGCGTCCTTGAAGGTCAAGCTGATTGACTTTGGAGGTGGAAAACGAATTGGTGGTAAGTTTCCCATTTTAGCTCTTCTCCATTGAAAGTGATTGACTGCTGAACTGTTGGCTCAACACTAAACATTTCTTGCTTACAGAACCAGATGAGCACACGGATCCTGAAACCAGGATACCTTTACAAGAAGGCCTCAATGAAATGATGTACTCTCTCGGCCAGCTTCTGGGCTGGCTGGTATATTCAGATGACAAAGGTATACCTGAAGGTAAGATATGGCACTAACAACACTATGACAATAACATTGTTTATAATCTTGGAGAATATATGTTGATTGCAGTCCACTAAACATTATCTGAGGATTATTTGAAATAAGGTAGATAACCTTTGATTAACCATATTGTTAAAAGCTGTATTTCAGCTCAACTGCGTGGTCTTGACTAACTAGCTTTTTATGTAAAACTCATACAGAATACGAGGAACTTATCAACTGGTGCAAGAACAATGATCATGTAGACCAGAATTGTTTTGAGGAACTATTAATGCACCCTTGGTTCCAAGAGCAATCAGCCTCAGGAACATCAGAATGACCAGACTGAAGCAATGATTCAGAGACAGTAGCCAGTGAGCCAGACAAGAACAGCACACAGACAAGACAGTCAGCTTAAGATGAATCCAGATCAAGCTGAGAAGTAGACATCTAGAGCAGGAATGTGTACCAACAGGAATAAGCAAATTATGATGAAAAATTAAATAAAGAAAATTTTATAATAAAATAAATCAAAATAAATTAAATAAATAGAAATGAATAGTAAACAGTCAGTAATAAAATAAGAATAGATAAGCAAATTACAATGAAAAATTAAATAAAAAAATGTAATAATAAAATAAATTAAATAAATAGAATAAACGATTCACATTAAGAACACAGACTCCAAAATTTTAGATGGCAGTTAAATTTGATTATTTTTTAAAACAAATTTTATTAGCAAAAATAACTTGCCTATCAAACACAAAGTTTAAAAATTATTAAAGAATAGTAAACAGTCAGAAATAAAATAAGAATAAATAAACAAACAAAAACACAGACCCCAAAATTTTAGATACCAAGTAAATTTTACAATTCTTGATTCTAATTTCGATACCACAGCAGAAATTACTAGCCGAACAATTTTAAAGTTTAAACATTACTAAAGAATAGTAGGCCCTCAATAATAAAATAACTATAAATAAACAAATTACAAGCAATAGCATAAATAAATAAAGAGAACAAAAATGAAAATTAAACAATGCTGTAAGTTGTTCAGGTTTGTAGTTGTGTGATTAATTCATTACTTTTTATTGTTTTTGATTCACATCAAAAATATAGACAGCAGCTGGTAAATTAAGCTGCAGCCACTTTAATGACATGGTGAAACACATCTGATTTCTTTCTCAGCTGTTTATGTTCACTGAAGTTGAAATCAGCTTTTTCAAACATGCTTGACAGAACGGGTATTTTGAGGCATTTTGTATGTATTTGTCCTGTAAAGAAAACGCAAAAGAAAACTCAGTTTAATGTGCTGAAAAGTGCTAATTTTGATAGCAAATTTTAAATTTAGTCTTAGTCATAGTCTTTTGACTAAAATGCCATTTAGTTTTAGTCATAGTTTAGTCATCTGTCTAGTTTTAGTAGACTAAATATCATACGTTCCCCTTCAGTCGTTCTCTACGACGTTACGTCATAACTGACGTATTTGGGGTCTCCCTTGGGAGGCCAATCACCTCTGAGTTAACTGGAAAAGGCCAATGAAAATTGGTGAGTGGATTTTGCATGCCAAGTCACTCTCCCCGTACATATGGGTCTATAAGATGGCGGCGTGCATCCACTCATTCAGATTTCTGCTTCGGAGCTTCACCTGCAAGCTGACTGGAAACTCATCGTTGGAGTGCTTTTAGGGACGATAGTCTCCTTACTTCCTCCTCACGGGCACAATCGCTGTCTCATAGGTCTGGGTTGTAAACAATGCACGTTGAGATAGCGTTTGTGGTTGGGTTATGCCCGCTCTCTCGGGCGGACCCATTATTACGCTTGGTCATTGCTTACATTTGTTTGTAGGCTACCTTTGCGCTCTACCCTTTCTGACTCCCGAGGCTGCATTGGCTAGAGGCATGGGGGACCTGAGGATTACAGTCCGGGTTTTTCCGTCGGGTGAGTCCCCGCAGAGGACCGGCTCCTCTTAATGTATTACCGTCGAGTTTCTGAATGCTGATGCCGGTTCGTCTTACCACGAGCCCTGCGTCACATTTAGTGTTCAGGAGGTCGTTAAGATGTCTATTGTCACATCAGCGGAGAGGTTCGTCTTCTGACGCCGGGGATTCTACCGAGTCCCAGGCTAGGTTGACTGCCGTGTTCCTCCGGGCTGCCGCGGCGACCAGGCCGGGGTCGGATTCCCGCCTCCCCTCGTCGTTTGCGGTCTGACGATTGGTTCTCAGCGACGGACACGGCTTTCGCCGCGCCCTCCCTGGGGCCTTTCTTCCCGGAGGTTCAGGAAGAGCTTAACTACGTGTTTGGCTTTTCCCCCACGCCCTCCTCGCGGGTGGGGGTGGCGGGAGCACGTTGACGCCCTCTCGTGGAGTGTGTGAAGTGTCACAAAAAGAGCAATTTTCTAAGTTTCTGGGTCTTTCACCCCGAGTTTTAATTGGGAGCGACGTTTTACCTCCTCAGATTCAGACTCGGAGCACTTCTTCGCCAACATCGGGGGAACCAGGGGTGAAGGTAGGGCTGCTTCTGCAGCGTGACGTTTCTCCAGAACACGTTGTCTTCTGGGTTGGGCCACCTTCCCTACCCTACCTTGGTTTGCAGCCATTGACCTGGAAGATGCGTACTTTCATGTCTCGATTCTTCCTCGACACAGACCGGTTCTTCGGTTTGCCTCGAAGGTCGGGCATATTAGTACAACAGGTCAACTGGGGAAAGAGCAAACTCTCCTTCTCGGTATGGAGCTGGATTCGGTCGACAGGTCGGCACACCTCACAAACGGGCGTGTCCAGTCGGTGCTGAGTTGTCTGAACTTATTCAGACACAAGACAGCGGTCCCCTTCTACTTTTTCAGAGGCTCCTGGGGCATATGGCAGACAATGTTCCGACGGTAGTGTATATGAACCGGCAGGCTGGTTTGCGCTCTCATGTCGCAACTCGCCCGCCATCTCCCCCTGTGGAGTCAGACGTGGCTCAGATTGCTGCGGGCCGTTCATATTCCGGGAGAGCTGAATCGTGCAGCCGATGCGCTTCACGACAGCTCATCCGTCCCGGAGAATGGCGACTCCACCCCCAGGTGGTCCAGCTAATTTGGAATCGATTCGGAGAGGCTCAGGTGGACCTGTTCGCCTCCCCGTTATCCTCCCACCTCCGGCTGTTTTACGCCCTGTCCGAGGCCCCCCTCAGCAGGGACGCGCTGGCACACAGCTGGCCCCGGAGACTCACCAAGTACGCCTTTTCCCCAGTGAGCCTCCTTGCACAGACTCTGTGCAAGGTCAGGGAGGATGTGGAGCAGGTCTTGTTGGTTGCGCCTTACTGGCCCACCCGGACCTGGTTTGCCGACCCCATGTTCCTCGCGACAGCCCCTCCCTGGAAGATTCCCCTGAGGAAGGACCTTCTTTCTCAGGGGATGGGCACAATCCGGCACCTGCGTCCCGACCCCTGGAACCTCCATGTGTGGCTTCTGGACGGGACTCGGCAGACCTCACTGGCCTTCCCCAGGCCGTGATTAATACCATCACTCAGGCTATAGTCCCCTCTACCAGGCAGGCCTATGCCCTGAAGTGGGGTCTGTTCGCTGATTGGTGTTCCTCCTGCGGGAGGACCCACAGAGATGCTCGGTCGGTGTGGTGCTTTCCTTCCTTCAAGATAAGTTGGAGCGGAGGCTGTCCCCCTCCACTTTAAAAATATACGTGGCGGCCATCGCTGCATACCATGATGCGGTCGATGGCCTGTCCCTCGGGAAGCATCACCTGATCGTCAGGTTCCTAGAGTTGCTAGGAGGCTAAATCCCCCTCGCTCGCACCTCATCCCCTCTTGGGGCCTCTCCGTTGTGCTATTAGGTCTTCGGAGGGCCCCCTGTGAGCCGCTTGCATCAGTCGAGCTAAAATTCTGTCTTAAAGACATCGCTCCTGATCGCGCTCACGTCCATCAAGAGGGTGGGGAACCTGCACGCCTTCTCTGTCAGCGAGTCATGCCTTGTGTTCGGTCCGGCTGATTCTCACGTGACCTTGAGACCCCGGCCTGGTTATGTGCCCAAGGTTCCCACCACTCCCTTTAGGGATCAGGTGGTGAGCCTGCAAGTTCTGCCCCCGGAGGAGGCAGACCCGGCCTTAAGTTGCTGTGTCCCGTTCATGCCTTGCACACTAACGTGGGCCGCACCCGGAGCTTCAGACACTCTGAGCAGCTCTTTGTTTGCTTTGGGGGGCAGCAGAAGGGGAATGCTGCCTCTAAGCAGAGGTTGGCTCATTGGGTGGTTGATGCCATCACCCTGGCGTACCAGTGTCAGGGTGAGCTGTGCCCCCTGGGAGTCGAGCCCACTCCACGGAGTGTCGTCTCGTCATGGGCGTTGGCGCACGGCGCCTCTCTAGCAGACATCTGTAGAGCTGCTGGCTGGGCGATACCAAACACCTTGCGAGACTTTCTGTCTCCGTGTGGAGCCTATCTCCTCCCGTGTGTTAAGGTAACATCAGGTAAATTGCGGGAGGATGGCTCGGTGTCGGCTTGCTGCGCCATTCCTTTGGGTCCGTGCACTTTCTCCCAGTTGTTCCCTAGGTGAACTCTGGGTCCTCCTTGCCCCCACAGTTCAGATTAAGGCGGTGTTTTCTGACTGTGTCCGGTAGGGGGTTCCTTCACCCCTCCCGGTCGTGGCATCTCCTCGGTCCATGGATTCTTCCATGTTTCCCTACCATTTTTCCTGTCTTCCACATGACCTCCTGGTCATCGTCTCCACACCCCCAAGGGTTGCTTCAGATACCTGGCATCCCTGGTGGGCCCGTTATCTGGCTTACAGGGCGTTTGGAAGGTTACGTGTTGAGATCCATCTGTCCTGACACGCTTGCCTGTTGGCATTTGGATCTTAATCACGTAACGCAGTTCAGAATTGTGGCGTTTTCCAGAGGGGACCCCAAATACGTCAGTTATGACGTAACGTCGTAGAGAACGACTGAAGGGGAACGTCTCGGTTACATCTGTAACCCTCGTTCCCCGAAGGAGGGAACGGAGATGTTACGTCCTCTTGCCACATTTCTGGAGTGCGCTGGGGGGCTTGAGTTCGGTTCAGCTCCTCAGCTTAAATCTGAATGAGTGGATGCACGCCGCCATCTTATATACCCGTATGTACGGGGGGAGTGGCTTGGCATGCAAAATCCACTCGCCAATTTTCATTGGCCTTTTCCAGTTAACTCAGAGGTGATTGGCCTCCCAAGGGAGACCCCAAATACGTCAGTTATGACGTAACGTCTCCGTTCCCTCCTTCAGGGAACGAGGGTTACAGATGTAACGAGATGATTTTAGTTGACTAACTATCATAAGATTTTAGTAGACTTAATCTACAGTAGATTTAGCTGACTAAAATCTAATGGATTTAGTTACAGTGTAATCCATTTATTAAACATTTTTCTAAAATTACCAAACTCTCTAAAATTACCAAACTGTTCAATAATAATTTTTGATTATTATTTAGAATTTTGAGGGGATTTTATGACAATATGCAGTATATATATATATATATATATATATATATATATATATATAATTATTTTTTATTATTTTTCAAAAATCATACTTTTCACATTAAAACAGAGTGAACGCATTTAAAATCCTTTTTTTAAGTGAGAATTGTGCCATTTGGTGTCATTAAAAGATAAAAACTTGTGTAATGTCATGTAAGGTCCTGTATTACTTCCTATTATACCTATGTACAGAGGTTTTGAATTACCATTGTTTTTTGACATATTTCATTAGGTTTTGCTTTTAGATATACATTTAGACATTTTAAAAGACTACTTTTGGTTGGATAATTATAAGGTTGCATTATGATTACGAACATCAAACGTTACAATTTTGTCAGAAAGGGAACAAATGGGAAGCATTACTGTTAGTCAGATATCAGGAACATCTGCTAAAATAAGAGCAAAAACAACAATTATCAAACAGTAAATTGAAGAAAGAGGTTAAAAAAATCTAAATAACCATAAATAAATATAATTGTGTGTGCATGCGCATGTGGGTGTCTATTTTGCACTCTTGATATTTTAGAGTGTCACCCCTTGATTGTTGTGCACTTTTTTTCTGCATAGTGGCTGATTTGTAGTTGGAACCACCAAAAGATTCTCAGTTTTTGTAGTTTTTTGTATTATCCATTCATTTCCTATGTCGTCATTTTTGACCACGAAGGAGCCAAGTGTGATTTTTTTTTTTTTGTGACAATTTAATATATCCAAATCATGTTCATGATTCTTCTTTGTCTAAGCAAAGTCTGACCTTTCTGTCCTAATTAAATAATTAAAAATCAAGGCATGATAAGATTTTATTTTGGTAAAATAAGTGTAATCTAGAGGCCTTTGCCTTTCATATAAGCCACTTCTGATTCCAAATGATCAACTACAAGTCAAGTTATTATTTGTTGTTCCTACAACTTGGATAGGCGACAAGACTTTTGTCAGGGAGTGTATATATATATATGTGTGTGTGTGTGTGTGTGTGTGTGTGTGCGTGTATGAATATAATAGGCTATTTGTTTATTTAAATAATATAACCATGGTTAATTTTACATAACGTTTCACAGTTACAGTAATTGTGTAAACAGAAATCAGAAAGAAGGGGGGAAAAAAAACAGAAACTGCACTTTGCATGTCCCAGCCAGGTTCATCACTGTTGATGCGGTTACCTTAAACATTTCTGATGTGGTTTGTGCATATTTGCAGCGCGTTTCTTTATTTGTTTGTGTTGTGAGTATTTGCAGTGCGTTTCTGTTTTCGCAGCGTCTTTCTGTGTTTGGTTGTGTTGTGAGTATTTGCAGCACATGCACTGTTTCTTAATTTTCAGGTGTAAAAAACCTGTTTGAATTGATTTTGTCAGCTTGAAACCGAACTAACCACAAGATTGTCCAGCTAGCTTCATGTCTCCTAGAAGTTAAAATGTGACAGAAATTAAATGTTAGCTGACATATGCAGCCTCCAACAAAATGAGCACATTCTTTTCAGAAGATTTTGTTTATCACTGACTGTTGCCCCAGATGTTTTTAAACGTTAGAAACGTACCTGATGCTGTTTTAGCTGCTATACCTAAAAAAACACCAGATGGCGCGATCAGTTATAATTATAGGGTCTGCAATTATAAAACTGATGCCCAAAGTAGAAAGGAGTAAATATCAAACAAGGCATTAAAATAGATTATCAGTCCATTTCTAGCTACAATATCTTTTTTTTATCATTACAGATCCAGGTCTGTGTTTGTGTTGCTGTTGTTATTTACTCTCATCGCAATGTATTTTTAGAAGTTCATCGTCATTTATTTTATAGCGCACTGTATCGGGCAAAATGTGATTTTCTGCTTTGGACACTAGAGAGCAATGATGTGCTTGTGCGGCATTTGCCAATATCTGCAGTTAAAAGAGCAGTAAATGACAGACAGAGGAGCAGCATGAAAAGCAGAATCAATATTTAATGTGGTGTTACGATATAAATATAATACTTCAGTTTATAATTGCTGAATGCCACTTTTACAGTAATACAGAGCAACAAATGCTAAACATCACAATAAAAACAAAACAGACAAAACGGTGAATAAATGTGTTATTGCCCTGCGTGAGCTGTAGCATTAATTCCTGTAGATGTGGTATTCAATCATCGCTTTTTGGGGACGTTTTCATACACAGCATCCTTTGATTTCTGCAAGAAAACATAAATTCAGTCAGTAACATGCTGATTTAATATATAAAATGAATAACCTGCTTTGATTTCTAAATTTCGAATTCTGAATATCATTTAAAACAAGGATCTTGAGCTACAGAACATGCTAACATGGCACAGCTGAAGAAAATCAATCATCCAGTTTATCACATGACTTTTCATCAAATCATCAAACAGATAAAGTTCTGAATGTTTGTCTGCTTTCACACAAAAGCAGCAGCAAGATATTTGTTGCAGCACATCTACAAATCAGCCAAAGCTGCCTTTCACCTCAAGATGATCATGAACCGCAGAGCAAATGCAGCTCGAAACCAGACTTCAGCACAGGTAACATGGGTTAACAACTACTGCCCAGCTTTCTTTTCAATAATAGTATAAAACTGACATTTTATGTGTTTGTACATGGTTTGTAAATCAATCATTATACACTTTCATTGTATGCAGATATGCATTGAATATGAATGACCACTAAGGCTGTCAGATAACACTCAGAATAAAACATTTAGGATGAACTGGCACAATAATGTAGGTCTGAAAGGAGGTCTTTTCTATTTGCTGATATGTTTTTATAAATTTGATTTTTTTGAAAGTGGGGCAAAGTGAATACATTAAGTGTAAACAATACAAAAAAAAAAGAAGCTTAAACTGTCCTTTTTGATCTTCTCCTTATCTACAGAGGGCAATATTGCTGACAGTTGGGTTGATGGATCACCCGCGTCTGTTCACTGCCTGCCAACTTCAATCAGACTGACTGCAACAAAACAGTCAAGAATGATCTTTCCTTTTTCTGTGTTGTTGATTTACACAGTGCTGAATCAGTTCTGTCTTCGTCATCTGTCTGAACTGCATCGCAATAATACAGACTTGTAAAACAACAAAGCTTGCAGTCCTATATATAAATGTGTATATCCAACGCTATCTCACGACCAATTCGTATGTATTTTATGAGGTGGCTAAAATTCTTGTAATTTCGCATGACCTCACTCGCACAAATTTGTACGATTTCAGTGACGGGTAGGTTTAGGGGTGGGGTTAGGTGTAGATCATTCGTACAAATTCATACATATTGTGCAACGAGTGAGGTCGTATGAATTCGTACGAAATAGCCATAAAATATGTACAAATTGACGTCATGAATTAACAATTCTGCTTCAGATTAATTATTTTCAGTTAACAATTGTTCTCCTGACCTGTTGTTCGGCATTCACTGCAGAGATCCAGCAGTAAAAATCAACACCATGTAAAATAAAGTTAGGCCCTGATCTGTAATGGACAGAATGAGTGCAACTTAATTTATCAGTCTGATATCCAATAAATAAACCCTATATCAGCACTGACATACCTAAACATGGCCAACAAAGTTCACTGATGTCCAGATGTGTGGTCTGGTTGCTGATGGGATTGTTGATCACACAGCTATAGGTGTTATTATCTGTATATTCCACCTCCAGAGGTAGAGAGAGACTGATGCTGAGATCAGACACACTGATGCTGGACAATAAACTGTTTCCTTTGTACCAGGAGAGACTCACACGACTCACATTCACCACTGAACACAACATTGAACAATTCTGCTGTGATGAAGATGATGAAAGATTTTGTGAAGAATCTCTGGTAATGTTAGGTGTGGACAGAGGAGCTGGAAATTGAGAGAATAACAAATATGGGTAAGTCTAGTCTTATTTTCTGAGAAGTGTGTTAAAACTATAAAATGGTTCAGCATTTCTTTATGTGTTTAATTATGTCTAATTTTACAAAGTTCTTTCAAGAAAATAAGGTTTTTATCCAATTATAAGCTTGTTTCTGCTTTTAATTCCTTAAAAAATTGACCTCACTGACATCTGCTGTAAGTACCTGAATGCAACCTTATTATTTCTGTTGTAATCTGTCGGTTAAGCTTAACTTGTATTAAACACAAAATAGGAGAAATGCTCTTCCAGAACAAAAACTGACAGATAATGTACTCACTCCTTGTCATCCAAGATGTTAATGTCTTTCTTTCTTCAGTTGTAAGGAAATTATTTTTTTTGTTTGTTTGTTTGTTTTTGAGGAAAACATTTCAGGATTTTTTAGTGGACTTTTACAGTGTATGGTAACTTCCAAAATGTAGTTTAAATGCAGCTTCAAAGGGCTCTAAATGATCCCAGCCAAGGAAGAAATGTCTTATCTAGCAAAACAATCGGTTATTTTCATAAAAATAATACAATTTATATTCTTTTTAATGTCAAGCGCTTGTCTTGTCTCGCTCTGAACTGTTTTTTCCTGGTTCATGACAGTTAGGGTATGTCGAAAAATTCCCATCTCATGTTCTCCCTCAATATCAAAATCGTCCCATGTAATTGTTTTACCTTTTTTGTCAAGGGTGTTTGATCTTATTTGCATGTTCACTTTGCAAAGACTGGGTCGGTACTTCTGCAGCGATGTAGGATGATTTTGAAATGATTTTTGAAGTTGAGGGAGAAAATACAATTGGTGTTTTTCAAAATACCCGAACTGTCTTGAACCAGAATACACAGAGTTCAGGGAGAGCAAAACAAGAAAAGTGTTTGAGATTAAAAACTATTGTATTTTTTTTAATGAAAATAATTGATCTTTTAGCTAGATAAGACTCTCCTTCATTGGCTGAGATCATTTACAATCGCATTTGGGATCGTTTGAAGTCACATTTAAACTGCATTTTGGATGTTCAAAGCTATCAGTCAATTATATGGAGAAAAATCCTGAAATGTTTCTCTCAAAAAACATAATTTCTTTACAGCTGAAGAAAGAAAGACATGAACATCTTGGATGACAAGGGGGTGAGTACACTGTACATTTGTACATTTCTTTTCTGGAAGTGGAATCTCCTTTAATGTTCAAATAACAAGAATATCTGAAGGGGAGAAGAAATGATCTCCACTCACCATAAACTGAAACACTGAAGGTTTTTTTCAACCGTTTTGCTCCATTTATCAGTAGTTTATAAACTCCAGCATGTTCATTTGTGATGCTCATGATGGTCAGAGATCCAGTTTGTTTGTCCAGTTTCAGTCCGTCTCTGAATCTCCCATCAGGACCATCAAATGTGGAGAAGATCCCAGCGGCTTTGCTGATTTCAGCTATCAGGGACTTTTCTGCTCCAAATTTCCACTGTATGTCTTCATTGTTATGTATTTTAGTAACATTAGAGTTTAGAGTGATTGATTCTCCTTCCGTCACTGACACTGACTTTCCAAACACAGCTGGAGAACAAGAAGCTGAAAACAGTTTGTAACATTTAGCAGCAGCACAGACCCAAAACAAAATGAAAGGTACAAGTTTAATTCTGTTGGACACTTTTAACAGTTTCATATTTTTAGATGTGGCTCATTGAAGTGGATCTCACAATAATGACTGTTTATTTGATTTATTTGGGGAAAAAAGGCAAAATCCTCTCATTTGAACAGTAGCAGCAGCTCTGTTTCTCTAAAACTGAAAGAAATTAGGCTGTAAAATAAATGTATAACTTACCAATCAGACTCCACCAACACAAACAGAGCAAAACAAACATGCAAAACATTTTCTAAGACTATCTGCTGAAAACACACAATCTGATGTGACTCCTCCCCCAACAGAGTTTGACCACCCTACTAGTGCACACACACTTTCTCCTTGTGTGTGTGGTTCTGCCTCTTAAGGCTTTAACTTAACAGTTGAATATGTTCTTTAATACATGGAAAGCATGTTTTTTAATATTAACAATACATTGATAACTTCAGAAAGGTTTGTGATTGTGTTAAATATTTAAAAAGTGGAATATAGTGTAATATTGGTTAGTCTAAATTCAGTGATAAATCTAATGGATTTTAAATGGTTTCTAATCATTTAGGCTTTGCAAAATGACAAAGGCGGTCTGCCATCTCACATCGCAAGTCTTACAGAGGTGTGATTCTAGCAGCGCAACATCTAAGTCAAACAAACCTGCTGCGGTCGTTTTTCTTCAGAAGCATGGTTTGATCAGTTATATATATATAAATAGCTTTTGCAGGAAAATGGCCATTTGTTTGATGTTTGTTAAACATGTAGGTGAAAACCTTCTTCCTGTCCTGCTGTTATGAACCTCACAGTCACCGTCTAACTACACTGAAAATCTTTATGTTTACATAAAATGAATACATATAAAATGATCAACAGATTTCATATCTTGATTCTGTTGAAGTTTTTGGTAATTTACTTCAGTGCAAATTTACCCCATTTAATTGTATAAATTTAATTCTTCCTGTTATGATTGATAATGCACTTTGTATTCATTTTAACAATACACTGTAAAAAAAAAAATTGTTGAGTCAGCTTAAAATAATTTGTTTCCCTGCTGCCTTAAAATTTTGAGTTCAGTCAACTAAAATAAGTTTAGTCAACTTGAAATGTTAAGTTGTACTAAGTAACAACTTAGATATTTGAGTTGAATCAACTTAAAATGTTAAGGCAGCTGGGTTACTTACCCATCTGTTAAGTTTAGCAAACACAAATATCTAAGTTGTTACTTAGTACAACTTAACATTTCATGTTGAATAAACTTTTTTTGAGTTGACTGAACTCAAAATTTTAAGGCAGTTCCAATACATTAACATTTCAAGTTACGGTATGTTTAACTAATATGGGGTAATGTGAAGTAATCAGCAATTGTAGGATTTATTCATGCTTTTTTATGCCAGGTTGGAGTTAAGCACAGATTTTCTGTCATGGCCCCTGAATTAGCCTTGGCCACCTCATCTATAATCTCTAGCTCTGCCACTAATGACCACTAGATGGTAGCAAAGGATCATTCATTGTCTTATATACCATTTCCACTTATTTATTTATTTACTTATGTATTATTACTTTACTTTTTTGCCTTCCTGATGGATACCTGCTATTTCTGAATTCTGCCTTCAGTTGTGACCAGTGGAACATGTTCAGTGTCATATACAGAAGAAAGCAGTAATATAA
Source organism: Labeo catla (assembly GCA_012976165.1). Classification (NCBI taxonomy): domain Eukaryota; kingdom Metazoa; phylum Chordata; class Actinopteri; order Cypriniformes; family Cyprinidae; genus Labeo; species Labeo catla. The sequence goes on from VONZ01001931.1 coordinate 64,146, forward strand.
TTGACAAACTACAGAAGAATAGTGAACATTTAACATTAAGCCAGGGGTGAGGAACCTTGATCCTGGAGGGCCGGTGTCCTTGCATAGTTTAGCTCCAACCCCGAAAAAATAAATAAATAAATAAATAAATAAATAAAATACCTATCTGTATCCTGAAGACCTTGATTAGCTTGTTCAGGTGTGTTTGAGCTGGAGCTAAACTCTGCAGGGACAGTGGCCTTCGAGGATCAACGTTCACCAGCCCTGCATTAAGTTTTTGAACCTAGTATGAGGTAGTCTGTTAATACGATTCCTAAAAGTGATGGTTTTATTCAGAGAATATAAGTTATTATTATTATTGTTGTTGTTGTTGTTGTTGTTATTATCATCATCATTATTATTTCTCTTCTCTGTGCTGTCGGGACTTGGTCTGTAGATGGAAGAGCTGAACACGCAGCAACATTAAAAGCTCGAGTTCTGTTAAGAAGAAAACGTCGAATAAGCGAAACGTCACAAAACGGGTTGTGGCTAGAAGGGATACAGCTCCGACCCGACAATGAAATAAATTGTTCTACCTATTAGATTTTTTTTTTTTTTAACGTCTACACCTATCCCAACCCTAAATGTAGCCCTTACTATAATACAAAAACAGTATTATTGTTGTACACTGTGACAAAATAACGTAGCCTTAACCCACAAAACGTCATACGTCATCGTATTAAAGTTTGTAGGGAGATTCCCAAACTGTTACTTTCTGTTTATATAGTGCAATACGGCCTAATGTCGCTGTTAATGCAGGGCAACGACAGATTACTTTTACTTAATCTGCGTTTAGCTTTTGGCAAACATTGACGATGACCCCTGTGTTTATTTTTCTCTTTTTGTTGGTGCCTTTACGCGCGGATGGTAAGACATTTATACTGTCTTTTTTTCGGTCAATAATACAAGCGAACGGGACGCCGTTTTGTTTAGTATAACCTCTTTTCAGCTTTGAATTCGACAAAAATAATTCTTCGTACTTATACTGACTATTGTGAGACATTTTATTTGGTACAGTCTATCTCTCTTTGGGCGTGACGGTTTTAGTCATCCTTTGATATAGAGGCATAAATAAACATTATGGATTTGACAATGGGGCGTTAGTACAAAAAAAAAAAATGGCTAAGAGTACATGGCCTCATACTATAAAAAAGGGGATCAGTACATAGAAGCAAAACTAATCATTGTATTGTACCTTGAATACAATGAGAGTCGCATTGGTGAGGAAAAAAAATGCCAAATTATTATAAATTTAAATGAATTAAGATTAAAAAGCATTACTTAAAAATAACAATATTTTGTATTAAACAAAAAACAAAACAAAACATGATTTGCAGAAAACAGCACAATATATTGAAGTGTTATTATAAGTAATATTCATCTGTTAGTATTCTTGGGTTGTATGATGTTTATTAAGTGTAAGTTCATCCATGAGACTCATGTATGTTTGTCTGATGAGTGAATGTTAAATTCTTCTGCTATTTGTTTGCATGTGTTACATTATGAATCCAAACATATTTTCTCTCTCTCACTTATTAATTGTGTTTTTAATTGTATTAATTTTTATCTTTTGGTAGTTAGAGTGCCAGTGTTTGTGAAGGAGGGAGATTCAGTCACTCTACACACTAATGATACATCAGACCAACAAAAGAGATATTTTCAACGTATTACCTGGCATTTTAATTACAATCTCATAGCTTTAATTCATGGATATTTTCCTCACAATGAAAATGACAGTAGGATCTGTACAGATGTTCAGTGTAAAGATCGTGATGAGAGATTCAGAGACAGACTGAAGCTGGATCATCAGACCGGATCTCTGACAATCAGAGACATCAGAACCACAGACTCTGGACTTTATTATATAGATGGCTTCGGGTTTAACAGACTTCAAAAGACCTTCATTGTTGCTGTTAATGGTGAGTCATTATGTTTGAAAGCAAGTCTTGTACATTTTGATAACATTATTAATGTGTTTAGTGATATATTTTTTTTACATTGACATTCAGAGGTCTCTCTCTCTCTCTCTCTCTCTCTCTCTCTCTCTCTCTCTCTCTTCCTGTATCTAAATTCACATATATAGGTCATTTCCTCAAAAACACATGAACTTTTTACGCTCTGGTTGTGTTCGGGACAAATTGACCCGGAAAATATTTTCTTTTTCCTGAAAATACTAGTTAACTGAAGTCTTACTGACTTTGTTCACACGAGGGTATAAGTACTTCTCAGATTTTTTTTCTAATTTTCGTAATTTTTTGTGGGTTTTATTTCACCTAATCACACTTGTGGTGTTCCCGGTCAAAAATGACCGGACTCCTTATGCTATATTATCACTAAAGATTGGATTCGTTCTTTTTGTCAACTTGTTTTCTTTCATTTAGGACTGGTTTTGTGTTTCTATTTGCATCTGATTAATTGTAGGCCTCATTTTTACAAAAGTAGGCACCTAATTTTTTGAGTGAAAAAAAAAAAAATATATATATATATAAATAATTTTCAAAATATGAGATTAAAAAAATGAAAATTTGCACTGTTTCTCACACCAATGTGCTTTAATGTTTAATCAAGAAGTTTGCTTTTAAATGTCTACATATTTTATCAAAATAAAATATTTTGTACAAAATTGCACAGTCACACTCATGGCCAGCCACTGAAAGTGAATGGGGAAGATCACAAGGATCTTTATTTTGAAATGATTTTATTTTCTGAAAAGGGGCACAAAACACTTATGCTGTTCCTGTTAAATCTGACCATCATGACACACAAGAAAGAACACATTAAGAAAGAAAAGAAGTTGACAAAAAGAATGAATCCAATCTATAGTGATAATATAGCATAATGAGAGATTTATAAGCAGTTGTTTGGAGTCCGGTCATTTTTGACTGGGAACACCACAAGTGTGACATGAAACCAAACACAACCAAAGGGTTAAAGGTATTTTTTAAAATGTGAATATTAAAACTACAAATTTAGTTTAGTATGATTTAAGACTGTTTGATTTTTCCACTGGTTTTGTGTTTTAAAAGATAAATATATAACTTATAATAATTAAAAACACTGTTTCTCATAAGCTTGCCTTTGTATATATTATTATAATCCAAAGAGAATACAGTAAACTGGCAACTAACAACTAACAAGAGCATATGCTGAGATTAGGCAGTCATATCATTAATTACTGATTTTGCTACCATGATTATCATTATGTTCTCTTTATGTTCCATCGTAAAAAAAAATCCTCTATTCTCCCTAACTGTAACGGGACTCGTTGGAAGTGTGATAGATCCAAGTGCGAGCTTTTATTGAACACAATGTGGTCAGACAGGCAGGGTCAATTTTCTTTACATACCTCTTCAAACAAACAGTAATCTCCAGGGCAAAAACAATAGCAAAATCCAGAAAACAGGCAGAAGGTCAAAATACCAGTGAGCAGTCCAAAGTAACAAGGCAAAGAAACTAGACAAAAACTACGGCAATGGAAACAAGGCAAAACTATGACTATGAAAAAAACAATAACCGTGGAAATAACAAAAACAAGGGAATGAAACAATACTTCACAAGGGTCTGTTTGGTATGGCCCTCTTTATATGGCCACCAAACAGGAAGTAACCAGAGAAGCAGCAGAGGGAGTGGCAACAGGCAATCCATGGGTGAGGGCTCCCTTTGCTGGCGTGGCATTGCACTAACCATCATTTACTGTTTAGAATAACAGCTTTATGCCAGTTTCAGGTTATGGGCTTTTTGCAGGCCACAAGAAATATCATAAATAGATATAAATCACTTCTATTAACTCGGTTAAAATAATTCTGTCACTTGGATATCATCCCAACAAGATCCATTTGATATGTGTGTGATTCTCCATCATGTCTACTGCCTGGATATTTGTGCAGTTTTCATCTTTGAAGTTACAAAGTTAGGGCTGGGCAAAATGGCCCAAAAAATTACCACAATTATCAATTGATCACAAACGCTTGCAAAACAGGTGAACATTTAACAAAACAAAAACAGTATTGAAAAATGTATAATTATAAGATTTTTTTTCTACTTCAAAACATGCATGAGCAAACTTAAGTAAAATATTTTTTCAGTCTCTTTTTTTCCTTAAAATATCTTAATAGAGAAATTAATTTCTTTTTTTGATATTGTTTCAAATCATGAAACAGGTTTGTATTCCGCAACTTTGATGGCACAATGCGGATGTAAATTTATGTTCACTTAAAAAAACAAGTAACATCTGTAAAAAATTGTAAATGTTTCTAGAGTAAAATATTCTGACTGTTTGAGTTAGAACTCTAGTTTTATTAAACTTATCAGTAACACTTTACAATACGTGTGCACAAATATGCTTTAATTCATGCTTAATTAATGCACAGATAAACACAAGTTAATGTATAATTCATTAAGAACTAAACCATTTATTAATAATTACTTCATCAGCAACAAATGGACATTCTATATGATTCATAGATTAAATAATCAATAAATTGTTATTAAATGTGTCATAATGTATTAATTGACTAATAATTACTTATTTTATTAACTAATGATGTAAATTCATTAATTAATTACCACAGTGGTCAAAGCTTCAACTTCCAGTTGTCTGCTTTAATACTCATTAGCTAATGATTTCCAAATGTATCATTATGTTATGACTTATATACTTGTTGAGGCACAGAACTATTAACTAATTGTTACGTAATATGTCATTGTGGTTATGGATTTAGAATTAGTTAGTTAGTCATGTGCCTCAATGAGTTGGAGCCATGCATTTTCATGCATTGAAGCCATGCATTTCAACTTCTATTGTCTGCTTTAAGTAATAATTACCTAATATCATTATGTTATGACTTTACTTGTTGAGGCACATGATTAACTAATTAATTATTATATCCACAACCACAATGACATATTACTTAACAATTAGTTATTAGTTCTGTGCCTCAACAAGTAAAGTTATAACATAATGATGTCTTTGCAAATCATTAGCTAATGATTAATTAAAGCAGACAACTGGAAGATGAAATGCGTGACTTCAATCCATTGTGGTAATTAACACAAAATTAACACTATTAGTTAATAAAATAAGTTATTAGGGAATGTTCACTTGTTGCTGATGAAATAATTATTAATAAATTGTTTAGTTCTTCATGAGTTATATATTATCTCATGGTTATCTCTGCATTAGTTAAGCATGAATTAAAGCATATTTATGCACCGTATTGTAAAGTGTTACCAAATTATCCATTGGTCATCTATAGTATTACACAGTAAGATCATAATACCCAAAGGTAAAATCACACACTGTACAGTCCCACCAGTTCCTGAATTTTATGGCCTAAAATGACTGACATTGTGGAAATTTACAGGAATATTTGCAGCATTTCTTGTGTTGTTTTGCAGTGAAAATATACCACAGAGAATGTTGTTCTACATTGGATTAATCGTACATACTGTTATAAAATTTACATATTGGTCATATGAATAATAACTGCCCCAAACTGCATATTTTGCTCAGTTTGGGCCTCTGAATAAAATGGAGCAATTTTTTTTTTCCTCTAGATTCTTACTATATAAATATATGTCTGGTGAATCAAGTATATGACAACACTGCTGCTGCTACATCACCCAGTGTTGTGTTAAAGCTCACCCCCTTCATAAATAAATAAATAAATAAATAAGTGTGTGTGTGTGTGTGTGTGTGTATGTATGTCGCACATTTCATTTAATCTCTCTCACGTCATATTTTTAGAGGTTCAGGTGTGTAGTGCTGAAACCCAGTTGTAATTGTAAATGAAATTGGATTTAACCACAACAGTTACTTGCACTTGCACAAACAAATGCTCCCAAATATATGTTGAGATCACACAGATAAAATTTCAAGAGCATATTCGTTCAAAACGGTTGCAATTTTGAGCCATGACAATAGTTATAAGGAGGTGGTATGCACCAATGGATTGTGGACTAAACAAGGATTAATATAATATCAAGCACAAAAACCATCTTATATTTGCTGCCATAGTAACCAGTGGCCTGGTGCCACATTCAGGGTTCGCAGTTTGGGGGAGGATTGCATAGATCCTCATGGTTTGCTTGTTGGGTGTTGAGTATTATGGATTATTTGGTAAATATAACAAATAATAGAATTTCTGATTAATTGGTCCAGCTGTTGCACCATCTGAAAAAAAAACAAAACAAAAAAAACATGATACACATTTTTGGTCATACCACCCAAAGGCACTATTAGTGTAAATCAGTGATTATTATATAATAACTGTTTATTTAATCTTCTTCAGGTGTTTTCGGTGTTGGTTCAGAAGGACTGTCAGTGTTTGTGATGGAGGGAGATTCAGTGACTCTAAACACTGACGTTGAAACAAACCAAACTAAAGAGATTAGATGGTTTTTTAATAAAAGTATCATCGCTGAAATCAATAGAGATCTCAGTAAGATCTGTACAGATGTTCAGTGTAAAGATGGTGATGAGAGATTCAGAAACAGACTGAAGCTGGATCATCAGACTGGATCTCTGACCATCACAAACATCAGAATCACAGACTCTTGGCTCTATTCACTAAGGATCATCTACAGCAGCAGCAGGAGCCACAGCTCACTTCAGAAATTCAGTGTTGCTGTTCATGGTGAGTCATAATGTCTTGTTTGTCTTTAAATCACATCACTTAATGTGTTTAGTTATATTTTTTGCTGCTGAACAACTTAAATGTATTTTGTAAATATAAACAAATCTTTAAAAGGCTATATAATAACCAAATAAACCAAATAAAGTTTTAGCAAGTTTCTTTTGCAAGTTTCAGCTCATACATCTTTGGTGTAATCTTGCCTTAACTAAACGCCCCTCAAGAACAACTTAGTGGTCCCTTTTCAAAAAATATTGCTTTCAGTGTGGGAAGAGTATAACTGCAGCCTGGAGATCTCCAAATGGGGGTGGGAGCTCCAAAATAGGCGTGGCTTCCTCCTATTGACAGAAACATGACACGCATGCACAATTTTTCACCCCAATCAACTTTAGCGCAAACTCTGAAGAATCTGGTGAGTTAGATGAGGGAGACATGCAAAATGTGCAGTGGTGCCTCCAGGACAGGTTTGAAAACCACTGAACTAGAAACATGTTTAATTTATAAAGTTTTATTTTGAAATGTAAGTCAGTACCAAATGGCTGAAGCCAGAACCAATGGTGAAACCCCGCCTCATTTTGGAGTTCATTCCCCATTTTGGATATCTCCGGTCTGTAGTTACTTGTCCAGCACATTGTTACAACTTTTTATTGTTTTAAAACAAATTCTAAGTAAACTATTTGTATTTCTTAAAAAAATGTTTATTAACGTTTTGCAAGATAGAACCTTATAATTAAGTGGAAAATGACTTTTTAGAATTAGAAGGTTCTATCTGCATTTGGTCTGTTCCCAAAATCCCATTTCAAAGGATTTCCTCCATTTTGAGAGGGTTTTGATATTGTACATTTAGAATACATTTAGGGTCTCTGTCATTTTCATGTAGGAATTTTTGCTATATGGAATGCAAAAACTTTAAAGGTCAATATCTGAAAACCACTCAGAATGCAGACAGAATTTTAGAATTCCAAGGCAGCAAAAGTATAACAAGTCGTCGCCTTGGAATTATAAAGTTCTATCTGCATTCTGAGTGGATAAGCACATAATGTCAGACTGAATGTCAAGAAAAAGCATGAAAATTGCTTTTACATTTAAACTTCTTGCATATTTTGTAGTTTGTTGTTTTCAGCAAAAGATCCTCTAGCAGCTTTTGTGTTGTTTGTTTCAGAAGTCCCTGCTGCTGCACGAGATCAAATGAAGACAAAGTCAGTGAAGGAGGGAGAATCTTTTTTTTTTAATCCTGATCCTGTGTTAAAAAACCCAAATGATGTGATGACGTGGTACTTTAATGACATTCCTATAGCTGAAATCACTGAGGATCATAGTAGGAATTGCACAGATGTTCAACGTAAAAATGGTAAAGAGAGATTCAGAGACAGACTGAAGCTGGATCATCAGACTGGATCTCTGACCATCACAAATACCACAATCACAGACTCTGGACATTATAAACTAAAGATCAGCAGCAGAAGAGGCAAAATCAGCAGCATCAGCATTATTAGGAGCTTCAGTGTCACTGTCATTGGTAAATATCATTTAGTGATGATTCTCAGTAAATATATCCACCTTTAATATCATAGGAACATTATCTTTACTTATTTTACTCTTCTAAATGCAGCAGAAACTTTAGTCTATTTCCAAGACAATGCATTTGGCAAAGACCATCAAAGGTTTTATGTACAGCATGATTTTCAACATAGATCACTGTAGTCAGTCGCACTGCAGCTGAAGTCATTGATAGTTTGATTATAAAGGGAGCACTCTTTGTTCACTTTCTGTACACATTATCTAATCTATTCACAATTCGAATAAAAGTTTTATTTTTCGTGCTGATAAAAGGACCAATGGCCACATATACACTGCAAAGTTTCAGGAGAGACAACTGCATTTAAATGCAGAGTGAATCTGCTAAAATATTGTTCTACGAGTCACAGCCCAATCCGATGACTGACGTAGTGATAAACATAGCAAAGAAAAAAAAATCTAATGCGTCAAAATATATCTGTATTAAGTCTTGCAGTGTAAATATTATCATTTAATTTAAGTTGCCTCTGTGTCTGTGATTACAACATAAGATATAAGATAATAGCCACAATGCACAGGAGTTGTTTTTGTCTGTCTGATGTACTTAATGAGTGTGTAGTTCATGTCACAGTCTTTGTCAAACAGGTCAGGTCGTGTTTTCTAAGTACTGCAGGGCAGGTGCACATTTATCAAAGAGGACACATCCAGACTCTGTCATGGGTAATGCAGAGAAAATAAGGGTCCTTGTAAATGCTTATGTTAAGTTACTTGGTATAAAAACTATGTGAAAGTAACTTGGCATCAAGTTCATTACAAGCAGCTTTTCCACAAGCTGATTTAAAAATTAGGGATTTATTGTTACAACTTATATTGTTAAATTAATGTTTGCAAAATCTGGTGTTTGTGTGAATGATGTTGTGTGCACCATCTATCTATCTATCTATCTATCTATCTATACATATATATATATATATATATATATATATATATATATATATATATATATATATATATATATATATATATAGATGAAGATGTTTATTATTGATGAATATACACTCAAAAAAATATTTCAGCCCTTAACTTAATTCAATTACGTACAAAATTTCCATGCATTTAGATTACGTAGTTTTAATTTAAACAAATCAGTTAAACTTAATGTGATTCAAATGCATCAGTCTTACGTAAATGAAACAGGTAAAGTTGATGTAATAGTTCCCAGTGTTAAACAAACCCTGCTCAGTGTTCATGTGTTTCCACACTACAGAGTTGTAACGAAGGCGCTGAGGCGGCGTTAGAATCCATATGCAGAGGTTTATTGTACAAAGCAGCAAACATACACGTAAAACCAGGCAATGGGTCGTTAACCAGAAAGCAGTCCACTCTTTCGACAGTCCAAGGGTAATCCGTAAATCGTAGTGAGAAAGCCAGGCAATAAGGTCAAACCTTGATATCAGTCCACACAGTTCAACAATCCAGAAAGGGTAATCCAAGAAATCGGTAGTCAGAAAACGAGGCAGAATCATACACGTGCAAACAAATCAGAGTAATCAGAAAACGCTTGGTAAGGCAGGTAAACTGGCAATACTTCGCAATGTGTGAGCACATGGTGAGTCCTTAAATACTGCCAAACAGGAAGTAGCAGTAGAAGCAGCAGAGGGAGCGCGCAGTCAGTATTCGGGTGATGGCTCCCTCTGCTGGCTTGGCATTACAGAACCCCTCCCTCTAGGAGCGACTCCTGGAGCTCGACGAGGACGTCCCCGTGGTCGTGGTGCTGGACGGTCGGGTCTGGCTCGGTGGAATTCCTCTATGAGAGACGGATCCAGAATGTCGTTGGCGGCTACCCATGACCTCTCCTCAGGTCCATAGCCCTCCCAGTCCACCAAATATTGGAGCTGACCCCCTCTACGCCGAGAGTCCAGCAACTCCTTCACCTGATATGCAGGCAAGCCGTCCACTTCCAGGGGTGGCGGCGGTTCTGGGGCCATCTGGCCGGGGTCAGCCTCCGGGTGGACCGGTTTGAGGAGCGATACATGGAAGGAGGGAGAGATACGGTAGTTAGGAGGAAGCTCAAGCTGGTATGTAACTTCATTAATACGTTTAAGAATTTTAAATGGGCCTACATACCTTGGGCTGAGCTTCCTGCTGGGCAGCCGCAGCTTGATGTCCCGTGTAGAGAGCCAGACCCGCTGTCCAGGTTGGTAGGGAGGGTGTGGCAGGCGGCGTCTGTTGGCCTGAATCTCCTGATTCCTTACAGCCCGCTGGAGACGCACATGGGCACTGTCCCACACCCTCTCGCTACGCTTAATCCAGTCATCGACTGCCGGCACTGAAGACGGTTCACCTGACCACGGGAACATCGGCGGCTGAAACCCCAGGACACACTGAAAGGGGGTGAGGCCTGTAGAGGAATGGGTGAGTGAATTTTGGGCATATTCAGCCCAGGGGAGAAACTCTGACCATCTGTGTTGCTCACGACTGCAATAGGTGCGAAGATATCGACCGATCTCCTGATTTAATCTCTCCACCTGGCCATTACTCTGAGGATGGTAACCTGAGGTGAGACTGACATTAATGTCGAGTTGCTTGCAGAAGGCTTTCCAGACTTGGGATGTGAACTGAGTTCCTCTGTCGCTTACAATGTCCTCAGGTAAGCCATAGACACGGAAGACATGGTGGAAGAGGGCTAAGGCAGTTTCCATGGCTGTGGGGAGACCTTTCAAAGGAATTAAACGGCAGGATTTGGAGAAACGATCGATGATTACCAGTATGGCTGTGAACTCCTGGGAAGGTGGCAGGTCAGTGACGAAATCGATTGATAGATGGGACCAGGGGCGTTGTGGAATAGGTAAGGGCTGGAGTAGACCTGACGGTAGTTCCTTGGGGGTCTTAGATTGAGCACAGATCTGGCAGGATTTGACATAGGTAGCGGTGTCTTTGGTCATGGATGGCCACCAGAATGAGTTCTTTAGGAGATGTAGAGTTCGTGATATACCTGGGTGGCCAGCACTGAGAGAGGTGTGGACCCATTGGAGTACTTGGTGACGCATTTCTTGAGGTACGTAGTGCTTATTAGGTGGACATTGTGGTGGTGGTGGATCTTGATCGTGTCTGCGTTGGATTTCCTCCATGATATCCCATGAGACAGGGGCCAGAATGACGGTGGGTGGAAGGATGGGTTCCGGTGGATGAGTGTCTAGATGAGGATCATGTTGCCGGGAGAGAGCATCTGCCTTGCTATTTTTGCTGCCTGGTCGGTAAGTGACTGTGAAGTTAAACCGGGTGAAAAAGAGAGCCCATCGAGCCTGGCGTGGATTTAGTCTCTTTGCACCTTTGATATACTCGAGGTTCTTGTGGTCTGTGATTACTTGGAAGGGATGACGAGCGCCCTCCAGCCAGTGTCGCCACTCTTCGATAGCTGCTTTCATGGACAACAGCTCCTTGTTTCCAACGTCGTAATTTCGTTCGGCACTGGTGAGTTTTCTGGAGTAGAAGGCGCAAGGATGGAGTTTGCCTGGTTGACCATGACGTTGAGAGAGAATGGCTCCAATTCCACAGTCCGATGCATCCACCTCCACGACAAACGGTAATTCGGGATTGGGGTGCTTCAGAATAGGGGCTGACGTGAAACTTGTCTTGAGTGCGGAAAACGCTCGATCTGCCTCCTCTGTCCAACAGAGTTTCTTGGGTTTGTTCTTTAACAGTGAGGTAAGAGGAGCAGCTATGGTGCTATAATTACGTATGAATTGTCGGTAGAAATTTGCGAAGCCCAGAAATCTCTGAAGCTCCTTAATGGTTGAGGGTTGAGGCCAACCTGTGACTGCCTGAATCTTCGTGGGATCCATCTTGACCCCCTGGTGACTGACCTCATAGCCCAGGAAGGATGTCTGGTGGACGTGGAATTCACATTTCTCTGCCTTGACATACAATTGGTTCTCCAGTAGACGGGATAAGACTGCATGCACGTGAGTGATGTGTTCTGTCTCTGACTTGGAGTAAATCAGGATATCGTCAATGTAGGCGATTACAAACTTGTTCATGAAGTCCTTCAGAATTTCATTTATGAATGACTGAAATACAGCTGGGGCGTTGGCTAACCCATACGGCATCACCTGATATTCGTAGTGCCCCCTAGTGGTGAGAAATGCAGTCTTCCATTCATCTCCTTCCTTGATCCTGATGAGGTTATATGCACTTCGTAAGTCAAGTTTGGTGTAAATGGTGGCTTCCCGCAGTTGTTCTAGAGCCGGGGGTACAAGAGGCAATGGGTAACGGAACTTTATTGTGACGTTGTTGAGTCCACGGTAATCGATGCACGGCCTCAGACCTCCATCCTTCTTGGCTACGAAGAAGAAGCCTGCTGCTGCGGGGGATGTTGATGCACGGATGAAACCTGATTCTAGTGCTTCCTCAATGTACTCCTCCATAGCCTGGTCCTCCATTCTCGACAACGGGTACACCTTACTCTTAGGTGGCATGGCGTTCGGCAGCAGGTCAATGGCACAGTCCCATGGCCGGTGTGGAGGGAGTAAGGTAGCCTTGGTTTTGCTGAAAACTTCTGATAGATCTTGATACTGCTCAGGAATGGAGATTTTTACCTTCGTGTCTGGACTTTCAATGCTTGTGGTGAGACAGGGTTGTGGTTGAGCAGGAAGACAGTTCCTTAAACAGAAATGTGACCAGTGAGTTAATTCCCCTTGATTCCACGAGATGGCAGGATCATGGATGGAGAGCCAGGGGAATCCGAGGATAATCTCGTACTTGGGTGAATCAACCACATACAGGGTAATGTTCTCCTGATGAAGTAATCCAACCTGCAGTTTCACTGTCTTGGTTTGATGGTGGATGCCGTGGTCGATGAGAGTATCATTGATGGCTTTGATTCGAATGGGCGGGATGCATGGTTGAGTTGGAATGTTGAATTTTTCTATGATGTCCTTATTGATGATGTTCAACGCAGCCCCAGAGTCAATCATCGCTGTCAGATCGAGAGAGAGGGTATCAGTTCTTATGGTAACCGGCAGTGTCAAAGATTTGTATTGTAATATGGAGAGGTTTTGGATATTTACCTTTGAGGAGGTCTTGAATTTGAGTGGACATCCAGTGCTACGGTGGCCTGGTTCACCGCAGTAAAAGCACAGGTGATTTTGACGGCGTCGAGTACGTTCCTCCTCAGATAATCGTGAAGCGTTTATTTGCATGGGTTCGATCGGTACTTGTTCTGTTACTGAGCTGGAGCTCGGGGAGTTGCGATGATAACTCTTGGCTGAGCGTTGTTTGGGTGTCTGCCTCATGAGATTATCAAGTTTAATGGCGAGGTTAACCAGTTCTGAAAATGATGAATTCTCTCGTCGGCAGGCGAGCTCAGTTTGTAAATCACTGTTCAAACTGTTGTAAAAGACGGCTTTGAGAGAAACATCATTCCATCCGCTCTGAGCTGCTAGAGTACGAAACTCAATGGCGTAATCAGCTGCGGTGCGGTTGCCTTGACGAGCGTGAATGATTTGATTCGAAATATCCCTGCCCCCTGCGGGATATTCGAATACTTCCTGAATTTGTTGCAAGAAATAGTCAACAGATCGCTTAAACTGTGAGTCGGCATCCCATACCGCTGAAGCCCAATCGAGAGCCCTCCCTGTGAGCAGCGTCATGAGAAACGCACATCTTTTCTCTTCAGATTCAAATCGTTCAAGTTGATAATCAAAATACAGTTTCACTTGTCGAATAAACCCTTTGCATTGCTCAGCTGTGCCATCGAATTTGGTAGGGAGAGCAAAGCTTACCGTAGAAGGCATTGGTGGAGGGAGGGCTCGCACGTAGTGTGTCAGATGTTCGTTGACAGACTGCAGCTTCGTAAGCTGTTCTTGATAATTCTTTAGGAGTTCGCTCTGATAAGCAAACGCTGCTTGCAAGTTGGAGACCTCCGCTGGATTCAAGGGAGGCGAAGTATTCTGTAACGAAGGCGCTGAGGCGGCGTTAGAATCCATATGCAGAGGTTTATTGTACAAAGCAGCAAACATACACGTAAAACCAGGCAATGGGTCGTTAACCAGAAAGCAGTCCACTCTTTCGACAGTCCAAGGGTAATCCGTAAATCGTAGTGAGAAAGCCAGGCAATAAGGTCAAACCTTGATATCAGTCCACACAGTTCAACAATCCAGAAAGGGTAATCCAAGAAATCGGTAGTCAGAAAACGAGGCAGAATCATACACGTGCAAACAAATCAGAGTAATCAGAAAACGCTTGGTAAGGCAGGTAAACTGGCAATACTTCGCAATGTGTGAGCACATGGTGAGTCCTTAAATACTGCCAAACAGGAAGTAGCAGTAGAAGCAGCAGAGGGAGCGCGCAGTCAGTATTCGGGTGATGGCTCCCTCTGCTGGCTTGGCATTATAAGAGTGTTCAAATAGCATTGACACAGTGTTGGAGTTAAGGAGATCATTATGTCATGATTGACCAATAATGATGAACACCTGTTGTTTAGAAGCAGAATCATCGAAGGAAAGAGAAACACAAGAATCAGCCACAGCCAAAGATAAAATTAACTTAAATAAATGAGGACATTAAATCTCTGATTAAACAACTCCACAAACAACATTACAGATTGACTTGATTTCTGTCATATATCTACAAATATTATTTCAGAACATCTAAACAGAGGTTTAGATGTTTTATTTTTTTTTTAAAGTTTCAATTGACCTCACCATCATGGCGAACAGGGTTTACTTTAGTTGGACTCTTGACTTTTTTTTTATGTTAATTTTTATTTTTGGCTGTTGTAATTATGTGTATGAAGTACATTTATTACAACAAAATAAAAAAGCCAAAAGAAGTCTGATTAGGTGTTTTTGGTTAATTTTTATTGTTTGTTAAATCATTATCATCCAGTGGCATGATGCACTGATCTCATGCAGTGGTTAGTCTATTATTTTCATAATGTTAACAACAGGTGTATGAACTATTATGGATGTTTATCTTATACACTAAATCTTGAAATCTACAGCATCAGTTTGACACACACAGACATCAAGAATCAGCATTTGAATCTCAACAATGGTGACATTTAACAGCTGCATGCTGGGTAGCAGCAGAGTACAAATCTCACCCATGACTCCCAGCATGCAGCTGTTGAATGTCACCATTGTTGAGATTCATATGCTGATTCTTGATGTCTGTGTGTGTCTAAGTAATACTGCAGATCTTAAAGTAGTAATAGTAACAGTTCATACAACTACTGTAAATATAATGAAACTAAGAGGTAAACCACTAAACAATATCAGCAAATCAGGCCACTTGACAATGATTACAACATCAATAATAATTAACCAAGAACACTTAATAAGGACCCCTTTTTTTGCGCTATACAAATGTGCTCTACGAACACAATTACAGCAACCAAAGAACAAAAAAAAACTATACTAAGAAAGTCAAGGGTCAAGAGCCCAACTAAAGTAAACCCTGTTCGCCATGATGGTGAGGTCAAATGAAACATTTTTTTAAATAAAACATCTAAACCTCTGTTTAGACGTTCTCAAATAATATTTGTGGATATACGACAGAAATCAAGTCAAACTGTAATGTTGTTTGTGGAGTTGTTTAATCAGAGATTTAATGTCTTCAGTTATTTAAGTTAATTTTATCTTTGGCTGTGGCTGATTCTTGTGTTTCTCTTTCCTTTCGGTGATTCTGCTTGTAAACAGCAGGTGTTCATCATTATTGGTCAATCATGACATAATGATCTCCTTAACTCCAACACGTTTCATTTACGTAAGACTGATGCATTTGAATCACATTAAGTTTAATTGATTTGTTTAAATTAAAACTACGTAATCTAAATGCATGGAAATTTTGTACGTAATTGAATTAAGTTAAGGGCTGAAATATTTTTTTGACTGTATATATTCATCAATATATATATTGATGAAGATGTTTATTGCAGCATAGCAGTGGCAAAGTACATGTTGTACCTTGTACCTTTGGAGTCAAAATGAACGCAGAACATCCTAATCTCAAACCTTTTACACAGTTACAGTTTACTACCCTTAATGTAAATGAAGTTGCTCCTTTCGTAACAGCTGTGGTCTGTATGTTAATTAAGTTCCTGCATCCCTTTGTCTGAGGGGGTTCTCAGTGTCTCAACACATGCTCCCTTTCTACAATTGGTCACCTTTTGCTCAGGATGTAATCATCCTAAATGGTCTAGAAACAACATAACCGTTGACTTTCTTCTTCTCTATAATAATTAAGCCATTCTGGGAAATGAGCATGATTAAACATATACTGTGGAGTGGAATCTGGGTCGAGGCAGACTATAGATTCTTACAGGCCCCTCTTTGGTGCTCTTGGCCTGGAAGAAGCATCACATCCACTCCCTTATAAAGATTACACCGCCCTTCCTGGGTAGGTGCCCAGTGGCAGTGAACCCCTGCCTTCCCTTAATGGCCATCGGAGAATCTTACCCGTCTTTGAGTGGACACCTCATGCACACTGGTTATCGCTCCATCCAGTTAGGCAAAATTATCATAGACTTTTATAAAATTTGGCAAAATGACATACAAACATTTTCTTGGGTTTGGAAGATGAGCACTTGAGAACCATAACAGCAAAAGGAATCATCTAAATGTACTAAACATGATGACAGTACAAACAGCAAAAGCTTTGCCCCTTGTTTTCCATCTTGGTGATAAGACTGCTGTCCATAGTTTAAAAAAATGTTGATCTCTTTGTGTTTCCTTTATCTGTTGTCCATTCTTTTCACATTGGATAGAAAGTTCTCAGAAAGAAGCAGTCACTGGTTTTGTTGCAGTCTGCACGGTTCTCTCAAGTCCATCCATGCCATGGTGAATCTCAGGATTTCTAGATCTTTTTAGGCCGGGGGTTCTGGATCTTGCAGTTCTGGAAATCTCTTGATTTTCTTGGTCATGGTGATCACCCTGTTCTTTACAAAGTCCTTTTTCTTGTGGAAGTCCTCTGGCTCCATTGGTTCTGCTGGTCTTCTTGTCCTTCGAATGCCCGGATCATTTTTCTCAAGGAGGTTACACCTTTCCAACAAACAGCTCAATGCTTATACCTGAAACATGTTCAAAAAGAAGAGGTTGCATCTTTTCCATATGCATGACAGACAAAGCTTTGATGAGGTCTCTCACGGTCTTGACAATGTCTAGCAATGTGACCAGCTTTTCCACATGCATAACAGAGAGTAACACCTTCTGAACTTACTCTGTCAAATCTCCTTGGACTCTGATCCATCAGATAATCTAGAAGATTCTCTCCTGCCAAAGGATGTCTAGATTTTGCAGCTTCCCTTTGACTATTTGCATTGAAAAACTGTGTCATTTTGGAAATGATTTGCTCGTATGGTGCATTTACATCTACATGAAGAGCAATGCCTTCTCGCATGTGTGAATTGCTCTGTGCAATTAATGCGGACTTAAACTTGAGGTTTTGTTTAGTTGCATTTGGCAAACCACTGTAACAGCTAAACATTTCCCACAACCTGGATGCAAATGTTAGAGGATGCTCTCCAGATTCCATTGTCAACTCAGTTATCTTTCTCAAGTTAACCAAATCAGTCCCAACAAGTCTAAGTAGAGCTTCTCTCCTGCCCCTCTGTCTGCTCTTTTGCCGTGAATTTCCTGTGAGAGAGCACTAGTTAATGAGTGAGGAATGCAGATCATGAGAAGTCTAGAAGCATCTTCGTCTGACACACAATAAGCATCCACTACTTTCTCCAGTTTTGACTAGAACTCAACAGGATCCATGTTATCAGGGTCAAAAGTACCCACTGCTGTAACAAGCAGTCCATAAAAGACAGCTGTCTAACACCAATTGGCCACTTTCAGTTCTTTAAATCAAGAACCCTCTCATTTCCATTCTGCCTTGTTCGCACTGGTGCTATCAGGAATCTGCATGCATGTTGTTAGCATGATTAGCATAATGCTAACATGATTTAAATAGAATTGAATTTTGACAGTTGAAGTTTGAAGAGTGAACATTCTGTCAATGTAAATCTGTGGGATTTTTGGTGGTTGGTAATCTGGTTTATGAAAACTGTAAGCCGAATCGGTTAGAAAAGAAATAGCAACCTGAGTCAGACCAGTCTTTTCAACCCAACTTAATTAATGTTCTTTTTTTTGTTTTTTGTTTTTTTTGTTTTTTTTCTGTTACAGGTGGAGGGTCAGTGTCTGTGATGGAAGGAGATTCAGTCACTCTACAGACTGGCATTAAAACAAAACAACAAGAAAAGATTGAGTGGTATTTTAATGGCTTTCAAATAGCTAAAATCACTGGAGATCTTCGTTATATCTGCACAGATGTTCAGTGTAAAGATGCTGATGAGAGATTCAGAGACAGACTGAAGCTGGATCATCAGACTGGATCTCTGACCATCACAAACATCACAAACACAGACTCTGCACTTTATCATCTACAGATCCACAGCAGAAGAGGCAAAATCAGGACAAAGAGCTTTATTGTTGCTGTATCTGGTGAGTCATTATGCTAAAAAGCAATTTTAGTTTGATGTTAATGTGTTTAGTGATGATTTTTTTCTTTTTT